>BMAO01030679.1:0-139795 GCA_019973975.1 Trichonephila clavata | reverse complement strand
AGAATTAGGATCATGAAACCAAATCTGGCTTTATGTATAGACATTTGATCTGTGGATGTTGTTGCATTATACAGCCAATAACTGGAGCTGTTCCTGCTTATGTTTGAACACAGTAATACTAATAACATAATTTTTTTAAAGTTCTTGATGTGTTTTTGCTTGGCAAAATTATTTGGCAGTTAATCTAAGTCCTAATTTTGGAATGGTATGAGTACTGATTTAGCATTTCTTTGAAAAACTTTGAAGTAAATTTAATATTTTCTCAAGAATAATTTGGAAAAACTGAAAAGTTTCTTGAAATTTAGGATTTTCCTTGTAAACTAATGATATAATTAGTTAATTTTCTTGCTTATAAGTAGTAGAAACTTATTTTGATTAGAATGGAACTCCGTTTATTCATGATAAACTTTGGTAACTTGTTGATGTTTAATAATGATTTTAATCTTTAATAATAAATTTGGTGGCAGCTTCTCAATGGTATGGGCCACAAGAAAGTGTCAAAAAATTGTTTTTTAAATGTTTAGGGCATTGTGAGGCCTTAAAATAGTATGATTTATACCAATACATTGTAAGTTTTTAAAATATGTTTTAAAATACTAATATTTAGCAATTTTAGTCTTAGTAATTATCACCTACAAATGTTTGAATTTTTTTTTTATAAAATTATTGTCTCCTTGGGAAAAAAATGAATTATATTAAATATGGGGAAAATTTAGAAATTGTTTGAAACATGCTAAATTATTTTCGTGAAAATTTTTACATATAGGAGCATACAAAATTTTTGTTAGCTAGTTTATTTTAGTAATTACAATTATTTAACATGCATCATTTATGAACATTTAATTTTAATATTACATGATTATAATACAAGTGAAGCATGTGAAACTTTTATTTTTTTTAACAAAGAATTCATTGCAATTTAAAAAAATGCATTTTTCATATTCTATTGAAAGACTATCGGTGACATTACTTCATTATGTACTCATGTGAAAAAAAATTTCTAAGATGTATTCCAAAAGAGAATTTTTTTGTCAGTTTCAATCTTTATTTGCATTAATATGGATACATAAAATTGAAGCATTGTTATTGTATACTAATTTTTTAAACAACTGTTTCCATAAAAATTCCAAAGACATAGTAAGATCTTTTGAAATATATGATGATTCTGCAATGAAATAACACATTAGCCAGGTTTGATTGTCTGGCTTTACTTAGTAATTATCATTTACAAAGGTTTGAAATTTCTTTTAGAAATTTCTCTTTAAACTGTCTTCAAAGTTTAAAAAAGAAAATACTCTTATACTATTAAGTTAAAGAAAGGAATCATATTAATACATAATTTTTAGAAATAATGATTAACTTTATTGAATTATTCTTTATTATAAATTATTTCTTATCAGTTATTGAATTGCATATAAATTATCCAATAGATGTAAACCAAACGAATATTTCCATACAATTTTTAAAAATAAAAAATAATTAACATTAAAAACTTTGATATCCAAACAATAATACTAAAATGGATTTTCAAGAACAGCAAAAAGGAAACTTAATATAAATTTTTAGAAAATAACAGTGAAATTCACAGGCTATTTTTTCATAATTGCAAGAAGTTTATATATAAAAGAATACAATTAATGTCACAAATTTATTAATAAATACCTTTCCAAACGAATGTATGTATCCATCTGCTCTGAAACATGACACATTTTAGTATGTAAGTCGATCGGGGTTCCAGAATGTATGCTCTCTAACAGCAAGACAATTCTTCAGGAGCAATGAAATTTTTTTATTTTAAAAACAATATTTGAAATGCCAGAAACAGCAAATATAATTTGCTTAATAAATTCTGAAAGGTCTTCACATCCCTCAGACACAAGTATCAGTGTCTAGAAATACAAATAAGTAATCTATTCACTAGCAGTATCTCCTCTATTCACACATATAACAGCTGAAGTATTAACTAATCATTCTGGCTCAGTAGTCAAAACAATTCTTTGTTTTGGCGAGCCACTCCCTATTAACAGCTGCACGCATTTTTCTCGGAAAAAATTCGCTTACAACATAATTTGTGACAGTATTAGATTTCTCCCAATTCCAAAAGCAATTTGTTCAATAGAGCGCTGTAGAATTATTTGAATCATAATGTGGCGGGCACTTATAAAAAATTAATTACTAAGCCTATAAGTATACAAAAATTCGAAGCCAAAGGATGGAAGTATAAACTAAACTTAAATCTAATACTATAAACTAAAACCACATACATTTTAGTCCCTTTTCTTAAACTAAAATAGTAGAAAATATATTAAAAATATTTAAAGTACTAAAAAGAATTTAAAGAATATAAAATAATAATGTTTACAAATTTGAAAGTTAGCGCGCTATCACAAGTGTCATACCATTAGCTGTTATTTGTTTACATAATAGCACGTTGTTATTCACGTGATGATGGCCACGATCGCAGCGCCATCTAGTGATGAATCGACCCATTCATTTCTTTTTATGTATTCTCTTTAAAAAATGTAATTATATTTCTGACTATATTATCTTGCGGAAGAACCGAACTCCACCACTTATTTCTAGTTCTAAATTACTTCGTGTTGCGCTAACTCTGTGACGTGGCCAGAAGTAAGAAGATCTAACAGACGGCAGACACATTAGAATGATACTCGCGCTGCTTGGCGATTTTGGCGCATTTTGAAGCGTGAAAAAGCCCCTGTTTCTAAAGACACCCCGCTTTATGGTAAAAATAGTCCATATATTATTATTCTAAATCTGTTATTTTTTTTATCTCAATCATTATCTTAATTTTAAAAGGAGATAATCCCTCATGTTTTTCGAAATATTTAAATACTTTACTGAGTTTACATAGAGCAGTAACAAAACAAAGTAGGAGAGTGTTGTGTTAATGTTAGGCGGGAAACGTGAAAAAATATATCCAGTGATCATGACGTCATATGAATTTAGCCCATTGCAAATCCTTCTTTTGCTTTCATCTCTCCTCCTTGAGGAAAATCCTCTCTTTAATGACTTCTAATGTTTGTTGTGACAGAGGGATTTTTGTTTGAGTAATATTAATATAGAGCAGTTAATTTCAAATGTGAGTTGATCGAAATTGTCTTATTATAATTATAATTACCTAAAAAACTTTGAAAATGAGATATGCTCAATTAGTAATAGGGCCTGCAGGTTCAGGCAAGGTAAGATGTGAATTGATTTTTTTGTGTGCATGCATTTTGGAATTTCATAATTTAGAGTAAGGATCTCCAACCCGTAGTTCAGAGAAAATTCTGGATCTTATTTGCACTTTTATTGTTTAATTCAAATTTTACTGATTTTACAATCTTTAATCTTTACATTTAATAATCAAAAGTGTAGTATAGGGGGGGGGGGCTTTCAATTTGGGGATTTTTATATAGATATTATGATGAGATAACGAATTCATTCTAGCTTCCGGACACCTATCGCTAAGTGGAAGTAGCGTGACGATTGGTTTTGGTCGCCAAAAGTAATTGACATCGCTAAGGGCCCCCTATACCAAGGGCGGCTCTAGGGCCGGACAAACCGGACCCATGCCCGGAGCGGCATTTGGACGAAAATTTGTATGAAAATACTGCGTGGCGATATGACTTTAAAAGTATATGAGCATCCGACCTCGAGATACAAGTAGATATGCTTCTCTAGACAAGATTTTCACTACCCTGATATAAAAGGGAAAATGATGATTATTTTCTTTTGTTCATTGTATTACCACATTAAAGGTGACAAATATGCACAAAACAGAATATTTTGTTTGAATGTGGACCTTTTGTATTTACCTCTTATTAAGGGCGTTCTCTTTAAGTAACACTGAAAAAAGTTTTAAAGATAAGATAGAATGTGAGAAATAAAAATACTGTATTTATGCAAATCTAAGCCAGTATCGATTCTAAGCCACACTCCTAATTCTCAATACAGTTTTCTGAAAAATAGTGTAAAATGGTTTATCAAGAAACAAGATATTTAAGAATTATTTTTAAAACAACAAATACAAACTAATAAATGAGTAATTTTTTCATTGATTTTACCAATATTAAAATTTTTTTAATGCATACTGCAAACGCTCTAGCCCCGTCAGCATTATGTTCAATCCCCCCCCCCCCATCGAACGAATTTTTCTGCTTTTGATTCTAACTTCATCCAATTTTGAATAGCTTTAACATTGTAAAAAGTGTAGCTTAGATTCGAGTAAATTCAGTGTTCTTCTTTTGTAAAATTTTAGGATTTCAAAGACAAGCTTCCTGTGTGTGTTTCTCTTTAAATAAATCAAATTTAGTGCTGGCTAAAGAAGTCAATGTAACTTAGTAGATCAAAGAAACAAAGGAAAAAGAAGTGCAACTTGTGTCTAATCGGTGCTTTGATGTATAGTTAAAACAGAATAAATATGTAATAAGGGGTTGCATGTTTTCTTTGAATTTACATAAGAAATAAAAATGCTGGCTTAGGATAACAAAATACAGTCTTTCAAACAAATCCGTGCACAATGGACTATTTTCAATAAATTTCTTTGAGTACAAGATTTTATTGCTCATTTCAAACATTTATGCAGTAATTAAACTTTTTCAATTAAGAATTTTCATATACTTGTGGAATTGAAAAAAAAAAAACAACCTTTGACTAAGGTAGTTATTTACATATCATTTATTTAAAGATTAATGCAACCTGAATTTCTAATTAAGTTAATTTTTTTTAGCATTAAAAGAGACAAATATATACACAATGTCTGGTCTGGTAGGTTTAAATTTTTGGACATATTGTGTCAAATGCAAAGTTCTTTATTGGGAGGTACTACTGCATTTTTACCATATTAAGATATGTATTAATGAATATCTTGTATTTGCTTTTATGAAAAGGGGAACAATTGAAAAAATATATTTAGTTCAATAAAGTTTCATTTGTTGTATATATATAAATTGTCATAAATCAATTCACAGTAAAGAAAAACGATTTAACTGAGTTAAAAAAACTTAGTTATCAATGAAATTATTTGAAATATGTATCCATAGTTATGGTTAAGAATACATGGACTGTAAAATTTTTTATTTTTGAAATAAATGAATTGCTGGGATGGTGTACAGAGTTCCTACCTCTTCCAAGCTTTAACCTCCGATCGTTAGGATTTTGCGTGACTTTAATGTTATGACTCTTGCCCTTTGTTAATTTAAAATATTTAAAAATTGAACTATACTTTAGGTAGAATAATAAAAATAAATTTTATAAGTAATAGAATGCATAAAGGGCTTGAAAAATAGCTTCAAAAACAGCTCAGAGCACTGAAAATGAAGTCAGATTCAGATTAGTGTATTTTTGAAATAAATCGAAATAATATTACTGACGCGAAGTTTTTTATTTCAAAGTAGCATTTTTTGTGGAAGCTAAAAGAATTTTCTTTGACTGAGAAATATATGTATTTATTATTATTATTTTGAATAGTGTAGTCTACTATTTGACTATTTTTACTAGGGTTAATTTTAGTGATTATTATGGTTATTAATTTCTAGTGTTATATTAATAAGATTAACGGAAAGTGTGTGTGTAATTTTTTCTGTGGTAGTTGCATAAGTATAACCTTTTTTTTAGATAAAAATTCCTGTAAATCCATTCTATGTTTTGAGCATGTCATGTACCAATGCATATGTGGGTTGCCGAAAAAAAAAATTAACTCAAATTTACTTTTTTTAATTTTGAAAAATATACTTTATTAGAATGTCCTACCATGTATTTATCAATTTTGTATATATTAAAAATAAATAAATACACTGTTTCAACAAAAGTAAAATAAGAGCTTTTTATTCTTTGTTTTAAATTACAGATAAGATTTTGGAAAAATCTCAAACATATATCAATTTTTAATTCAAGTGGGTTAACCTTTGATGAATTCAAATTTTTTGTGTGAAAGCAAAACACTCTGTTCATTATCTTTATACTTTCTCTACTTAATTTAAACATATTTTTGAAAAATTTTAGAATGTCCGAGGAAAATCTATCGAGTTCTCTACTTAAAAAAAAAGTTTCATTTTCGTGTTTTTGTTTATAATAAATATATATTTACAATTATATATACTGTTATGCTGCCTTTTTCTTTACAAGAACTATTCAAGTTTTATAGGTATGTATTTATGACAATTTTTATTATTTTTAATAATATATTTTTTTTTACTTTGGAGAGAGGGGCGGCATATTTCATTTTTGTCCAGGGCGACAAAACTGCTTGAGCTGGCCCTGCCTATACTACACTTTAACCGAAAAGGAATATTTTGCATTTCTTAAATTAAAATTATTGATAATTATGATAGCTGTGTGTGTGCAACATCAATATGTATAAATGGCTCAAGTGTAGTATGGGGCCTTTGAATTTGGAGATTTTTATCTAGATATGGTGAGAAAACGAATTCATTCTGGCTTCCGGACACTTATCGCTAAATGAACTTGCTTGGGGACCGATTTTGGTAGCCAAGAGAAATTGACATCGCCAAGGGCCTCCCTATACTACTCTTTAACCAGTATAAATTATTTTGCTTTTAATTAAAAATTGAATAATAGTCTCAACAGCTCTCATAACGAAAAACATTTGGACTAGAAATGGGAAGGAAAAAAAAATCCAAAGCATAAAGAAAATATTTAAATTACTTGATGTTTGGATTTATTCAAAAATTAATACTGAACATGCTTATATTTGGCTCTGTTGCATGCTCTTAGAATTAATGCAATGATACCATGAAATCTTCAAAACTAAAAGCACTTGAATTTTGGCCAATGAATATTTTCATTGAATATCTGAAAATATCTAGAAGTCAGTAATTGTAGTTGTAACAAAAGTTGGTATATATTGATAATAAGGACCATGAAATCAAATACAACAAACATAGAAAAAACACCAAATTCTATTCGTCATTGTGTTTGTTGTCAGTGTATCTTATCTGATATTAATGTTTATGTTAATGACAACTTGAATTGATTAAGTCAGTAACCCATGGTCTCTAACTGAGAAGTATGTATACCCAAAAAGCAATTGTTAATAATATAATATGAAGATAGGTAATACTTTAATTATTTTAATGCTGCTTGATTGCATATAAAAGTGTACCTAAGCATTTATTTCTGTAAAAAAAATACCAAGCAATATTTAAAGGTCAAGATGGTTAGCAAAACTTAAAATTATGAAATAAGCATAAGGGTGACTGCTGGTTCAGATTTCATTTTTGTATATAATATGGTTGTGCTGTAGGAATGTTGATGTAATTTGTAAATTGACAGCTCTAAAAATTCTTAGTATTAATATTTGTTTAAATTTGATTTTATATTTTACCTAAATTAATTTAAAAACTTTTAAAAGATGTATCAAATATATTCATTAGATGTTTAAACTGAACTTTTAAAGGTGACTTTTCTTTGGTGGCCGCGGTAGCCGAGTGGTCTAGGCATTGAATCATGGCTAGCGTGTTATTAGTTCAATCCCAGTACCACTAAAGACCCACCGTGTAGGGGAGCAATGCACATTAAATCTGTCGAGAGCTCAAACATCCTCCCGTTGGTGTGGTAGTTAGGAGAGGGGGGAGGTGCCAGCCCAGGTGTCGTCCGCGTCACTTGACCATGGTTCAAAATTACGCGGACCGTTGCTAATCAGTGCAACGTTAATATTCACTCACTGTGACTTTTCTTTGAGCTGATGAAAAAATTGTTTAGTATACTAATTTTTTTAACACCTCATATAGTTTGATAATAAAATTTCTCAAAAATCCTAACATTTGATATTGGTTAGTTGTTTTCTTACATTTTTTTAAAAATTTTGCGTAAATTGCATCTATTACTGTTGCTTCAAGCCCATCTTTGATAGAATAAATCGAAGAAGAACCCTAGAATTAAGTAATTTTTCTGTTTTTTTTTTTTTTTTTTTTTTTTTGTATATTTTTTTGTTATTTGTTATTTAAAGGTTATTGGGGTTTCAGAAAGAATTATTACAATATATGATTAAAAATATTTTGACACTTTACATTGTTGTGGATTCTGCCAATTTTATCTAGTTCCAGACAAAAGTAAAAGAAATCAAATAATTTTACAGTTATAATTTCAAAATTAGAAATGAACAATGTGAACTAATTGGTTTTGAATGTGAGGAATTATTTGGCTATCCATGATGTTTTTTTTCTGAAGAATTGAATGTTTTGAGTACAAATTGATATATTTGTAATTTTTAATTGTTAGCATCGAAATTTGGTACCAGTTAAGTAAAATCAATCCAAATGCAGTTATCTTTGGTCATATAGCTAGTGACAAAACTCTATTGAAACAACATTACACAAATTCATACTGTAATCAAAGATTGAAATGTTTGTACATTTAACATTGGTTTTTTGTATTTATGTATTTTTTAAAAATTTTAATCTGCAGTGACTTTACTATAAAAAATTTTATGGTGGAAAACAAGAAAAATCAATTGTAGTATTATATACATATAAATTAGGAAATTACTTAGATGTCTTAAAACCTTAATGAATCCTTTTATTTTGCTTTTTATTGCCTGTATGTAAGCTTTCTTGGTCATGAGATCATGAATGTGAATAACATATATACATACAAAGAACATATATATTTTGTATAAACAAATGTTTGAAATATTAAGTTTATTTTCTTCAAATTATTTTAGTCAACATATTGTTCAACCATTGAGAAGTTTTGTCAAGATGCAAGGAGGCCTATCAAAATTGTTAACCTTGATCCTGCTGCTGAAACTTTTACATATAAACCAGTTATTGGTATGTAACATAATAAAAGAGTATTCTGTTTAATTTTTTTAGAATTTATTAATTTCTCCCAATCTTATTTTTTATTGTGTGAAAAAAACATTTATCTATTTGCACAGTTTTTTACTTTGGGATACAAATTTCCTAGTAAATAAGAAATGTTTCTTTAAAAATATTTCTTCACAAATGTTTTGAGTTGGGAAAAAATATGTGTTACAAAAGTGAAGCATTTTTATACAAACTGATTAATACATGCTTCAAATTTACATTTTAATAGAAATCCCAATAATTTTTTTTAAAAAAAGTATGTAACTTAGGTTTTCTTTAAAGAAAAAATTAATCATTTTTTGATGTGTGCAAAAAGTAAATACTCTTATACTATTTATAATTTATTTGATTAGTTAAGACTTGATTTTTTTTAAAAAAGATTTTGACAGCTTGCATATAGGCAATCCTGCATTTGTATGCTTGAAAGAAGCTACACTGGTGTTCATCTATAACACAACACCAAGAAAGATATGATATATTAAATTCAGACTTATTAGAGAAATAACTCCCTGTGAATAGGTAAAATTACTGTAAATACAGCCTCCTGAGAAGTGAGGAAAATGTTGAAATCTGTATTTAATGTTGCCTCCTTGGTTGGTAATAGCCACTACTAATTTAGATAGTTTTATGTACATATTGAAGAGACATTTCTCTCCTTATCAGTTTCCCAAGTATCATACTTTGACTTTGCTTATAAAAATACATCAATTTTTTTATATTTTTTTAAAATTCTATTAATATTTTATAATTTTTAATCTACAAAAAAATAAGGATGTTAAATTTTTACTCTAAAAGAAAGAAAGAATCCCCTCTCCCGTTTTAAATTGAAGATGATTCCCATAAAGATCTAATTTTTCTTTTTAAATGAAAACATTTAAATTGATAGAGAATTTTTTTATTTGTGTAATTTGTATTGCCATAGAATACATGGTTATTTTTTCTAAATATTATATTCACAAAATTAAATTGAATTTATTGTAATTTTCCCCTAATATCTAAAATAATTTGATCTTTGCTATAGATATTAGGGAACTAATACATTTGGATGATGCATTAGAAGATGAAGATCTTCACTATGGTCCTAATGGAGGGCTTATTTTTTGCTTAGAGTGAGTATATTTTATTCAAACTAATTAGAATTTGTATAATTGTTTTAGTGGAATTATATAAGTTACTGGTAGTATAATACCTTATAAGAGATTTATTTAGAAATTTCTCTTAATATAAATACGCAAGGCTGTATTCAGTCAATGTTAAAGGATAAGGATCAAACCAAATACACATTTGAAGGACAAGAAAAATCTCTAGTATTAATAAAAATTATTATGGTTATAACACACACAATTGTTTATTGTAAAGGTCTTCAAACTTTGTTGACTTACAGAACCCTTAGAATTCTAAGAAGTTTTAAAGGATTATATCTTAACATAATGTTTAAAGTAGATCAGCATGTTATAATTACTTTATATAAAGGCAATAAAAGAAGAGTACTGCATTTGTTATTAAAAAATTTTAATCTAATATTAATAATGGGTTGGAGGGAAAGTTCTGTCGTATTTTAAAGAAAATATTTGAATTCAATTTTAAAGTACGTGTTTAATATTGATCAATTATATATGCTCCGTTATTTGTTACTACCTGTTGCCATCTTTCAGGTAACCTGTGAGTTCCTGTTTTGTAAAAGTTCTCATCCTTGGAGTTAAAATAGTAAGCAACTGCCTTAGAAACACTTTCAAAAGACTTAAATTTTTTCCCTGTTAGATAATTTTGCAGAGATCTGAACAGGTAATTATCAGATGGTGCAATGTCAGGTGAATACGGTGGGTGACTAAGGACTTCCCATACTAACGCATTCAGTTTTTGTTGTGTCACCATTGCAGTATGTGGTTGAGCATTATCGTGGTGGAATACTGTTCCTTTTCTACACTCTAATGCAGCCCTTTTTTCTTTGATAGCTGCATTCAATTTATCTAGCTGATTGCAGTACAGATCTGCGTTAATGGTTTTCCCCTGTTTCAGCAACTCAGTACACTGGACCTTTCCTATCCCACCACAAACAAAGCAATACTTTTCGTTGATGGATACTTGGTTTTGGAACTGTTGCTGATGTTCCTGGTTTGCAGTAAGATTTTTTTCTCTTAATATTCTCGTAAAGAATCCACTTTTCATCTCCAGTAACCAGCTTGTCCGAAAACGGTACCTCATTGTGTCTAATCAGATGTGATTAACACATTCTTACACGATCAGACAAATTCTTTTCCGCTAATTCATGTGGAACCCAAACACTTTGCTTTAACACAAACCCAAGAGATTTAATGTGATCTCTCCAACAGTTGTATGATGAATGCCAAACTCTTCTGCAATTTCTCAACTTGTTAAATGTGGATTATTTTCCAACATGGATGGCAAAACATCATTATCAATCTTGGATGGTCGTCCAGATCGATCACTTTCTTGGGGCTCAGATCCCCGTTACGAAATTTCTAAACCATCTTTGACAAGTACGAACATTTAGAATATCTTTTCCAAATATCGCACATAAATTTTTACATGCAACCGATGCGTTGCTTCCTTTTTGGAATTCATACAAAATGCAGTGTTGTAAAGGCACTTTATCTACTGACATGTTTTTCACTTTATATATCACAAGTAAATGATGAATGGTAAAAAAAGACTCCTTTTATATTATACAGCAACTAAAAAAACAAAAAAAAAATTTGAATGACTCACTAGCCAGATGTTTTTTTATTTACAAGAAAAATCACCTGCCTATTTAAAATAGACAGAACTTTCCCTCCAACCCATTAGTTGTATACAAAGTCAGGTTCTATTGTTGTAATTTGTAAACGGTACTTAATATTCTGTATCCAATTTCTTTCTGTACTTTGTTTTAGTTCCGACACATGTTGAAAATGACTTTACACAAATATGTTGCAACAAATGGCATTAAGGCTTTTATAGGTTTACCAGAAATTTCAGTTATAATCCACATAAATTTTTAACCAAAAATCAAAAAGATTTTCTTGCTAGTATCTGCATCTTAACATAGAATCTGTTGATAGTTCAGTCAATTGTTTTTGTTTTATCTGTGACTAGAGCTTTCATGGCCCGGCGTTGCACGGGCTTTTACCGAGGGTATAACTTATCCCCATGTTAATTTCCTTCTTTCTTTCTGACACCATCACTTTTATGGGGGTGTGACGCATAAGATGTGAGTGCGTATCATGCTTTCTCGTTTAACATTTTCCCTTCTCTTCACAAAACCAGCACATCCAATATTATTTTTCGAAATTACTTTGACTTCTTTGTTTCTTTCCTCTCCCCAGGCCCAGCGTTGCACGGGCTTTTACCGAGTGAATAACTTAATCCCCAGGGGAATTTCCTTTTTCCCTCAGGTCGATAGCACTTATGTGTGTGTATGCGAGCGATGTGAGTAATTTCTTTAACTATGTCATTAAAACTCCCTTTTTCAAAATTTGTTCTTGCGTTGGTGTGGTAATTAGGAGAGACGGGTGAAAGCTCAGGTGTAGTCCTCGTCACTTGACCATGGTTGAAAATTTCAAGGTTCATCGCCAAAAACCCTCGAGTAGGTGAACAGTGTGACTTTAAAAATCCCCCACTCACTTTTGAATTCTTTCGTTGCAATTTTTTAGCCCCCCAAAATGAAAATGTAGCTTTCTTAAAAATAATTGTATGTTGAAAAAAGACTGAAAAGTTTAAACTTTTCAAATTACAAAATTTTACTACTACTTTAAATCTTGAAGAAAAATTGAGAGGATTTTTTTAAATGTTCGACACACAGGA
Source organism: Trichonephila clavata (assembly GCA_019973975.1). Classification (NCBI taxonomy): domain Eukaryota; kingdom Metazoa; phylum Arthropoda; class Arachnida; order Araneae; family Nephilidae; genus Trichonephila; species Trichonephila clavata. Next base: position 127,160 of record BMAO01030679.1, on the reverse strand, counting down.
AAAAAGTTTCATGCAATTATCTTTTTGCAATGAAGAAATTATTAAATGATTTATTTCAGTATTTTGAGTGTTTTATTATAATTCGTTCAAAAAAGTTTTCGGCTTTTTATTTTTTAAATCACTGATTATGAAAGTTTTAAAAATCATTTTTATTTAAGCGCAATGGTATTGTATTGATTCATTTGAGAAAAAATCATAAAATATGCAAAATATCATTGTTTTGTAAAAAAAAAAGTTTTTTAAAATTCTTTAAAAAAAGATAATTTTCAGCATTTTATTTTTTTAATCACTGATTCTGAATGATCAATAATGATTTACAGAAAACAATGTTTTTTTACTTAAGAAAATGTATATTAAAAGCAACAAATAAAACATTCTGATATATTAGAAAAAACCAAGCATATTCATATTTTTAACAATAATTACTTTTTTATAGCTTAAAATAATACAAGGGGTTTGTGTGTATGTGTGGTATTTTCATTTACCAATCAATCGTTATATACCGGTAGCTTAAGTATAGTCCAGAAAAATATAATCTCTTGTTTTATCCAGAAAGAAACAGATTATACAGTGTTATCATTACATAATTAATCTAGTAATGAATAATAGAAAAATATATTGCTTTAGTTTCTTAAAATATATATTATTTTAAATCCATTTTCTAAAAAGATTAATACAAAAACTCTCACCGTTAATTATTGAAAAGATTATTCATTTCTTCATTGCGTTGTTTTTTAATGTTAGATTAAAAATATATAAGAATAAAAAGCCTGGAAATATTTATTTACATTCACTGTATAAAATCATTCAAAAAGAAAATAATACTATGTAACTAAAATATATTTCAGAATTATATTTTTTTTAGGTTTTTTATTCCACTTTTCTTAAAAAAGTCATTCTTTAAGAATGAGGAAAACGAAAATCCACAACAAAACTAAAACAGAGACAAAGCTAGACTTGCTTTATGTTCAATGAAAGTTATATATAGTAAACACAAATTCAGAATAATATAAAGTTTTAATCAATATAATGCAATGATTTTCAACATTAAAACACCCCAAACTAAATTACTAAAAAATAAAGTTTCAAGTTTTTTTTTTTCACTTTTAAAAAAGACATATACAAAATCAATTTAAAGTTTTGCACTAATCTAATACTCTACAATTAAATATGTTAGGTTTGAATAATTCCTTTGAAATTCCACAACAAAACTAAAACATAGACAATCAAACAAAGTAAAAATATTTAAACTTAAAAACGCATCTATTTTGCCTCATAAAACGGGAAATTCCCTCCATCCTACGTCACTGTGAACAATCGCTCCCCTCATTTCAAAACTGAAACGTAACATTGACCTTCACTAATTCTACCGCACATGTGCAAAAAACTCAAAAAATCTTGCCAGTGTTTTTTTAAACTTTTCATAATCACATAAACGGTACTTTACGAAAATCACGAAAAAAATTTTAAAATCCCTAATTTTTAAGCAATTTTTTCAATCTTCATACAGATTACGGATAATATTAGTGAAAATAGGCATTAATGATAAATGGAAGGTAAAAATTGAAAGTAATTTTTTATTGAAGAGATATTATTGACGAAAAAATAACTTTTTCACTCGAATTTTTTTTTTTACTCGCCAAAGTTACTGATTTCCCCCTGTTTAAGGCAGAACTTTTTAGTGTAACCCTTGAGTTAGATGCGGTCAACGGTGAAACAGGTCAAAAGTTTTTGGCGCAAAACTAATTTTCAACGCCAATGTTTGGCTAAATGTAAAATCGCGTATTTTTAATTATTTTAAAAATCATTACCTTCGTTTTTAGGGCATAATTTTTACGTTAATGCTCTCAAACTTTACAAACTATTTGCAAAAATAAAGTACTTTGAAATAAAAAATGTACAAAAACTACTGTTTAAGTTATTTCTCAGAAAAACAGCAGTTTACGAAAATCACAAAATGTTTTTTAAACTCCGTAATTTTGAAGCAATTTTTTCAATCTTCGTATATGTTACGGATAATATTGCTTTACACACGGAAAAAAGGTTTTGTGCAATTACCTTTATAAATGACGAAGTTATTCAATGTGTAGTAAAAATTAAGACTACTTTTTAAAAATTCTTTAAAAAAAAAAGTTTTGGGAATTTTATTTTTTAAATGAATGGATCAAAAAGATAAAGGCTTGAAAATAAGTAGTGTAGAATATTGATTTAATAACACGAAAAGTAATTCATACGCAATAATTTAGAAATAATTTTAGAAAAATTGACAAAAAAATAACTTTTTCACTCGCATTTTTTTTTTTTTTTTACTCGCCAAAGTTACTGATTTCCACCTGTTTAAGGCAGAACTTTTTAGTGTAACCCTTGAGTTAGATGCGGTCGACGGGGAAACAGGTCAAAAGTCTTTGGCGCAAAACTAATTTTCGACGCCAATGTTTGGCTAAATGTAAAATCGCATATTTTTAATTATTTTAAAAATCATTACCTTCATTTTTAGGGCATAATTTTTAAGTTAATGCTCTCAAACTTCACAAACTATTTGCAAAAATAAAGTACTTTGAAATAAAAAATGTACAAAAACTACTGTTTAAGTTATTTCTCAGAAAAACATCAGTTTCAACTAATTACAATATCCGAATATAAATGGGCAATACGGCTTCCCCGGAAAATTCCTGATTTTTTGGTACCTTCCGCGAATTTTTGCATCGTACGGTTCGTGAGAAGATAGACGCACATACATACATACATAGATAGATACGTTTGTTTACCTTCGAATTTTAATAGTGTAGATAAATCTTGACTCTTAATGAAGTATGAAAATAAATTTTTAATCCAATCATGGGATTCTTCTTGTTGAGAAAAATAATTCCTTATAGTGGTTTTTAATTATAAAACAGGCTCCTTAATCTGTTGTAAAAATTAAAGATTACTAAAATTTTGGTGCTTTCATTAAGCAAATAGTAATTATTTGGGAAACTCCTTTCAAAGTTCAAGAACAAATATATTCAACAAAATTAAGTTTACTAGAGGACATTTTATCTACATAGATATGTTTATATGTATGTATTTAATAAAAATCAATGGGACAAAAACATTCACACGAACTTCATGAAATTTAATGCAAAATTTTCAAGTTTTTTGAAAAGCAAAACATTTATTAACTTTTTGGGAAATAATCTGATATTTTTCTTTGCATCTCCTTCTTAGCATTACATTCTCAACAAGTTATTCAATGTCATCCATTTTATTATTTATTTCACCAATAGAATGTGCATCTAAATAACTGTGCATACTTTTCATGATATTCATTTTGGATGATGTGGAAACAGGAGTTACATTGTTCATTTCATTTTTGTCATCGGAATCTGTCTTAGTGATATTTTTTGAGCTTTTAACTAATTCCAAAATGACATTGTCTGCTATAATTGGGGCTTTACACCTTACTGCTACAAGTTCTTCTGATAATACAGCAGGAAAGTCCAATAATACAGAAACTTTCTAAAACATATCATTAAGTGTTCATTCCCAGATGCAAAATTTTTTCATGTTGAGCAATTTTCATTTTGTGTTCAGAGAAAAAAAAATGCACTGAAGTACTTATTAGTTTTTCAAGTACTTATTATTTCGTGTTAACCAATATTTTGTTTTAAGCATTTTCACATTAAACATACTTCACTGTATCTTAATAGGATCTGTTATTAATAACCTATTGTTATTTACCTAAAAATGAAGGTGTATCTTGTTATTTATACTCTAATTCTAAACTTTCCGAACTTATGGCTTTGTAAGTTTTTTTCATGATGCCTTAACCTAAGTTAAAGCATGAATTAAAATAAATAATGCATGTATTTACAGACATTTGAGGAGATTATTTTTGCTGTGTCACTCTGCTCACTACGACATTTAGTCCTTTCTAAAAGCATCAAAGATCTTAAACAATTATTTAGCATTTGCACTTACAGTACTATTTTTACAGGCATTCTGCAATATTACACAATCTGCAAACTGTACATAACACATCAAATGGGTACTATAATTATTATTTGTAGCCTCATCCAGCTGCAATTCAAATTCCTTCCCTTTGATTTTTTCCCACTTAATTAGTATTCTAATGGGTTGGAGGGAAAGTTCTGTCGTATTTTAAAGGAAATATTTGAATTCATTTATAAAAATACGTGTTTAATATTAATTATATATGCTTCGTTATTTGTTAAAACCTGTTGCCATCTTTCAGGAAACCTGTGAATTCCTGTTTTGCTGAAGTTCTTGTCCTTGGAGTTAAAATAGTCAGCAACTGCCTTAAAAACACTTTCAAAAGACTTGAATTTTTTTCCCATTAGATAATTTTTCAGAGATCTGAACAGGTAATAATCAGATGGTGCAATGTCAGGTGAATACGGTGCGTGACTGAGGACTTTCCATCCTAACACATTCAGTTTTTGTTGTGTCACCATTGCAGTATGCGTTTGAGCATTATCGTGGTGGAACACTATTCCTTTTCTACACGCTACTGCAGGTCTTTATTTTTTGATAGCTGCGTTCAATTTATCCAGCTGATTGCAGTACAGGTCCGCGTTAACGGTTTTTCCCTGTTTTAGCAACTTGTAGTACACTGGACCTTTCCTGTCGCACCACAAACAAAGCAGTACTTTTCGTTGATGGATACTTGGTTTTGGAACTGTTGCTGATGATTTCTGGTTTGCAGCAATATTTTTTTCTATTAATATTCTCGTAAAGAATCCACTTTTCATTTCCAGTTACCAGCTTGTCCAAAAACGGCTCCACATTTTGTCTAATCAGATGTGATGAACACATTCTTACATGATCAGACAAATTCTTTTCCGTTAATTCATGTGGAACTCAAACACTTTGCTTTAACACAAATCCAAGAGATTTAATGTGCTAGTAAAATAAATAGAATAAAGGATTTTTTTCCTTCTGGTGTCTAAAGCATGGCTGAGTAATGCCATATTCTATGGTGAAGAAAGGAGGCTTTGAATTAACTTAAAAATCAAAAAGGTGTTATCTCAAAATTTAAACACTACAACAATACATTAACTGAAATGCAAATAAAAAGAAAGAAAAAACAAACAGGAGCATATATATATACACACACACTCAAGAGCCAAAACATTATGAACACCCCTACATTTTGCAATGAATTTGCCTGGATGAGGTGGAAGGCATGTGATCAGGTGGAAGTGGTATTTAACTGCTGCTGGAGAGTCTGAATAATCATTCTTTCACTTACTTCTGTGTCTGATGGGAAAGGCTGCAGATCTAAGCAACTTTGATGGAGGGCAGATTGTAATGGCTCGGAACAAGTATTTTCGAAACTGTACGTCTCGTGGGTTGTTCGTGATCTACAGTTGTTAGTACTTTTGCAAAGTGGATGAATGATGGTGAAAACAGCAGTAGACGACAGGGTGTTGGACATCCACATGCTATCAAAAAAAAAGGTCATGGGAGACTGTCTCGCATAGTGAAGCAAAACCGGAGCCAGACAGTGGCTCAGCTGACAGCCCAATGCAATGCTGGGCCAAGTAGAATAGTATCAGAGCACACTGTTGGATAGGGGGCTATGCAGCAAATGTCCCACTCGTGTGCCTTTGCTGACCAAGCGTCATCGCCAACTGCGCCTGCGCTGGGCCCAGGAACATTGCGACTGGTCCATGGATGAGTAGGAGAGAGTTGCCTGATCAGATGAATCACATTTTGTCATTCATCACGCCAATGGCCATGTCAGGATACGCCGTTTTCCAGGCAAACAATTGCTCCCTCAATGTACAGTAGGTCATACACAGGCCAGTGGTGGTGGTATTATGCTTTGGGGGGACATTCTCTTGGGCGTCTCTGGGACCTGTGGTTGTGGTAGAGCAGACCATGAATGCTACAGGGCATCTGAACATCATTGCGGACCAGTTGCACCCTTACATGGCCTCTGTTTTTCGAGCTGGAAATGGAATGTTCCAATAGGACAACGCCCGTGTCACGAGGCTAAAATTGTGGTGGAGTGGTTCCAGGAACATGATGCTGAATTCCAGCTAATGTCCTGGCCCCTAACTCACCGGATCTCAATCCGATAGAACACATTTGGGATGTCATGGGAAGGCAGCTCAGAGTTCAAAGACCACCAATTCACAATATCTCGGATTTGCGTGACCGTTGCTTAAACATCTGGTACAATCTGTCTCCGGCCATCTACCAAGGACTTGTGGCATCCATGCCAAGGTGGATTGAAGCTGTGTTGCTCGCCAAAGGTGGGCCAATTCGTTATTGACAGGTGGTCATAATGTTTTGGCTCTTGAGTGTATATATATGCTTTTCCTGTCTTTTATGCAAATATGTGATATATATATATAATATTTGCATAATTTTATGGCTTATGCAAATTGATTAGCTGGCACAAAAATTAACCCAAGGTGGACACAATCATATCATCTCACATTAGATGTTTTCAAAAAGCTTTCATTTTTATTTTTGAAAATGTTTTGAATCCTTTAAGTGTAAACACCTGTTTATAAAAAGTAATTTATGTAATTCATATGACTGACAAATAACAAAATAATAGAGTGTTTGCTTTTCAGAAGAAAATTATTTGAGCAAAATATTTTTATATATGAATTAACATGGGGTATTTTTTTCTTATCCTCATATTAATGTATATTTTTTATCTCATATTTAATTCATTTTCAGGTATTTGGCTGAAAATTTAGATTGGTTGACGGAGCAGCTAGGTGATGAACAAGAGGATTACATTTTATTTGATTGTCCAGGCAAGTGAATTTTTTAAGTAATGCTTTAATGAATACACAAATAACTTTTATTTTAATCCTTTTAATGACTTACTGTGTTATCTTTATATGAATTATGTAATTACATTTGATATAATAAATTTAAAAATGGGGAAATTTGAAACACAACAGTATTACAATACAGCAACACTGTTATAACATTTCATTTGAGTATTTATTGGAATGTAATAGTTTTGTATTGAGTTTGCAAATTCATGGCTTGTAAAGTTCAAGCTGAGCTATGTTTTCCAGTCCATGATAATGACCGAAGGTGGTTATGGTCAGTGATGTTTTGGTCAAGTCATAGATTTGGATCTTGGTTACCACTAAAGATATGTGTTATGGATACAGATTCAATCTATCAAGACTCACTCTTCACATTGGCATGGTGGGGAAGTTTAAAGTGTAGAGTGCCTACTCAGGTGTTGTCCTCTTGACCATAGTTCGAAACCATTATATCCATTTCTAATAGCCCATCTGTAGCTTCAAATTGAAACCTTAATTTAAAAAAATGTAAATTGTTTGTACTTCATTCACTTGTTGATTCACATATTCTTTAACCCCTTAAGGGCTGCTGGCATATATATCTGTCTTTCTAAAGTACAATTTTCTTTTCATTGTGTTGCTATGATTAAAACTAGTACCTGACTTTGGAATACAGTATTCAGGATATAGATGGGAGAGGAATTTGAAAGTGTATATTCCAGAAACAATGAAATTCATATCCTAAACAGTATTGCTTGTTTTTCTGTTTGAGTTGTTTGTGCTCTTTTTTATCCTTCTTTTGCTCTAAATTTCTAAGAAAGTGCATTGAGGAAATCTGTTGTTTGTGCAAGGAAAAATATTTGCTTTGAATCCCACTATCAATTCACTGAACATGATGCTGGTTTATATGTTCAACCATGTTTCAGGATATATAATGCAACAGCTAATTTATAACATTTTTATTATTATGCTGTAACTCTATACATTGCATTTTGTATTTTCCTTCTTTTTTAAAGGGAAATAAACAGTTTTGAGTTGCAAAACATTGCTCTTCTTTTCCCCCAATAAACTGCTTAATAATGTGTGCCTAGGGGGGGGGGGAAATGGTGGCACTGGGAGGAGGATTAATCTTTCTTTGACACAAAAGAAACTTTGACTTGAAACTTGACACTTTGACTGAATCTAACTTTTCTTTGACAGGTAAAGGAAGTTAAGATTGTTTTTTGGAAAGACTTTCTCCAGATGTTAACTTTTAATATTTTTTTGATCTCCTGTGCATTTGTATTTTCAATCAATCAAGGGCTATTACCAAAACACCATTGTGTTGAATAATAGGTTGTTTCTTTTTATGAAAACAGTTTTTAAGTTATTGGGAATTTATTTCAATCAGTAAGGAGAAATTATTGATTTAATGTTTTTTTTTAAATTTTGAATAATAAACGTATATGTTTATTAATTATTATTTTTTTAAAATGTAAGTAAAATTAATAATTCTTTATTTTTATCAAAGTCTCATTTTACTTTTGATCTTTTATCTTGTATTAATTTTTGATTTAAAACATTTCTGTCAATTAAAAACAAACATATCAATACATTTTTATGTATTGTGTATTATTTTGAATTTACATGTGTCTATATTTCAGGATGAAAAAAAAAATCTACAACAAGAAAATGTTAAATTTCATCTCTTTTTAAATACTTAATAAAGAATTCTAAATTTGCTATTTTCCTTACAGGTCAGATTGAATTATATACTCATTTAGATGTTATGCCAAGATTAGTGGCACACCTTCATCAGATAGAATTTGCTGTCTGTGGTGTCTTTCTCATCGACTCACAATTTATGATAGAACCATCAAAATTCATTTCTGGAATAATGAGTGCCATGTCTGCTATGATTACCCTGGAAATTCCACATTTGAATGTTCTTTCCAAAATGGACCTTTTGACTAAACATACAAAGAAACAGCTAGAAAGGTAATTTATATAATAAATTACCTTTTATTTTTAATAAATTAAAGCAGTTTTTAAAATTTGTAAGAACACTTTTACTGCTTGAGTATTATTGTGGCTTTGGCAGAGAACACTAATCTGATAATCTTGTATTACTAGCATAATTGTAGTGAATTGTTATATGTAATCCAAGTTTTGATAAGCTGCTATCACATATAAGAAATGAAATGTACTGTTTTGCTTTATATTGAAATTGGATTTTGGTGGTAAAGCAATTATTCAGGTATTTTTCAGGTTATTATCTTGTTTAGTTTATAGCATTTAATTCAATTTTATAATATTGAAGATTTTATCTTTTGATTCAAAATAATTACATTCTCATTCTGCTTTTTTTTTTAAAAAAAGGAATTACAGTATTTACATAAAAGACATTTATTGTTTTGAATGAGTTTTATATTTCTGTAAAAATAGCAAATATAAGGAGAAGAAATAAATCATAAATAACTTTCAAGATCATTTATTTTTCCAAAAAATTTAATATAGTGTTTGTATTTTAACTTGCATTTTTAAATACCTATTGAGTAAGTAAAATTAGAAGTCATTCCATAGTTCAGAATTGCATTTTACCATTTTTACAAAATTTCATTGCAAATATGAATATTTATTGAATTGTAATTTTGTTTTAGAAAAGATTATTTTTTTAAATCCTTATGTCTTTTACCTAAGTCCTTCTTGCATGGAAAGAGACAAAAAAATATTTATTTCATTTATTTCTAGTAAATAAACATGTAAAGAATAAAACATCTTCAGTCAATATTTCAAAATAATTTGTTAATGCCACTGTTTCGGGCGAATATCAACTTCTAAGCATTGTACTTTTAACTGAAACATGAAATTTTCATTTCAGAATAAAAACAAATAAATTTTTGTTCTGAAACATGTAATAATTTATAATGTGTTAGATTTTATTGTATATTTGAATTCAAAGAAATTTCAGGTTTTATTATACTGTTTACTCTGCCTGAAATTTTCCAAAACAAATTACCATGTAAATTTATGCTTGATTTATATCTTTTCAGTGCAAAAACGTTTTTTCTTGTAATAAATCATAACACATTTATTTTCTTATTACTTGCACATAACCTAATTTTAATCATATGCAATTATGTTTGAAGGAAACTCGGTTATTGATTGGTTTTCTGACGCTATATAAAAGGCTTAGTTATCTACGCATAAAATTTTTATTTAAAAAGTAAGATGTTAAAATTCATATGTATTAAAATTTTATATTAGAAATAGTTTGAAAAATTAAGGAAAGCTTTTTGAAATGATGCAATAAATATTTTTAAGTTAAAGGCTAGTATTAAATTAATTTTAAAGAAAATATTCAATTAAAGGTTTGTGAATCATCCTAAGTCTGTCCCCAATTATTTAGATTTTAGTTTTTGTAACCATTGCAATTGTAGAGATTTTCTGAATAATAGCAAACAGATGTAGATTGCAGATGTGGCATTTATTTAATGATATGTAAAAAGTATACAATTGCAGATCTTTTAACTAATTCTTATGATTTGGCTGTGAAAAAGTATATTAAATTGACTTTGAATTGCATTTTATCATAAATATCATTATTGCATATTTTTTATTAAATATTTTATGCAAAAATTAATAATAAATGCTTTGTTTCTGTTAAATTGTTATTGTCTAAATTGTGTGGGTGTGATAAAAAATGTTTTAACATATAAATGTTTTCATCTGTTGTATTGAGCTTTAATCATAAATTTTTGTTATGATCTTGTTTAATAGAAGAAAGGAATCCCTCTTTATCTTTCCTTTACTATCTTGTCTTAGTTCCTCATTTATGATAAATGAAAAAAGTTGGTTTACATTCCTTAGACTTAGTGGTCTACCCACCACAGATTTCCTAATATTGATGACATTAAATTATGAATCTTCATTAAAATTATGTTTTTGAATCGTATAACATAGGATTTGACCTTTCTTATATTTTATCCAATGCATTTCAGCCACTAGCCCTAAAATTTGTTCCTTTTCTGTTAATAGAATTTTCTGAAAGCAATTGCTGTTAAGATAATTATATTTGCCAGATTTTTGTAAAAGCATAGAATTAATTAGATGGGTTTCCTAAACTAATATTTTTCTAATGGCTTATAAAATTTTATCATTAAATGGTCTTGATCCTTATTTTCAGGTTAAACTTGTTTGTAGTAAATCAAATGCTCTGACATCAAATTTTTAAAACAGAGATAAACGATTTGATTTGAGAATGGCTGAAATATTAATTAAGCTAAAATTTAGCTTTGTGTTTATTGATATTTGAAAATATTGTAATAGTTTTTTTCTCTTCAGATTTTTAGATCCTGATATACAACTACTCTTACAAGATGAACAGAGTTCTTGCAAATGGGGTAAAAAGTATTCTCAATTAAATCAAGCTATTTGCAGTTTGGTGAATATTTCTTTTATTATTAAATTTATTTAAATGTTTAATTTTAAGGATCTTTTATTTTATTTGAATGATAAATAATGACGAGTTCTAAATGCTGCTTGCTTACTTTTAAATTTTGTTTTGATGATCTAAGCCATAGGTTCTCAACGTGGGCATTTGAGGCTTTCAGGGGGGCATTGAGATGGCATGAAGGGGCTTGGGCAGATTAACCAAAAAAGACTAAAAAAACACGCTGATTATGTACTAACAAAAGTAAACTTTAATACTGTTTACCTTATGTTGATTGTATGTATTTAAATCATTCCTATATCACATGTACGAAAATCCACATATTTCGGTAGTACGGGAAGTGGATGAAAAACTTAAAGGATTCAATTTAATGTACGTCTGAATGTAATGTAATGATATAGTGCATTTTAATTTCTATAGTGCATGTGTTGACTTTGTCTGTGAGCAGCAGGAAAAATGTTTAGTCCACTGCATTTCATTATGTATATTATCCAAGAAACATAATTAAATATGTTAACCAGGAGTTAACGTGATTCTTTAAAGGCTGAAACTGTCAATTTATATTTATTTTGAAAGCAATAGTTTATTATGAATGACTTCATATCATCTAAGCCCCTGCTTGTCTTTATAACAGGTAATCTAAAAATCTTTTATTCCACTCTTTTAAATGAAGAAATTCAGTAGCGTTTCAATTCCAACAATATCCTACCTATGGCTAAAATATATAATGTTACACATTTAAATATATTTGTGGCAATAGACATTTCAGATTCGTTAGTAAAAAAACTGTTACTTAAGAAAAAAAATGAAATTAAAAAAAATATATTCTTTTAGTAATAGGATATTTTGAAGACTTAACTCTTGTTTTCACTATGTATTATGTACACTCTTATTTCTCTAGAGCGGGAGGGGGCGGTATAGAAATATTCACTAGATAAAGGGTGGTGTCGAAAAATTGACTAGAAAGGGGGCGATATCGAAATATTTATTAGAAAAGGGGGCGCCAGTTCAAAAAAGGTTGAGAACCTATGATCTAAGCTTTTTAAAACTTGTATCAAGAATAGAGTATCATTCCTTTGTAATTGCAACATTACCTTTCAATATATATTTTATATTAGTCTTTAAAAAATATTTTTCTTTTTAAAGAAAAGATTAAATTATTTTGGTTATTAATCAATATATATATATATAAATGCTACATTAATATGAAATTCAAAATGTATTGTTTTCAGATTTTGAAAATTATTGCTTATGGTTATATAAAATTTAATTTTAACAATATTATTTTAAATTTTAGATTGAAAATTTCAGCATAGTGAAATTCTTACCTCTGGATATTAAAGATCAAGAAAGCATAGAAGAATTGTTGTTGACAATAGATAATGCCATACAGTATGGTGAAGATTTAGATGTGAAAATCAGGGTAATGAATATGAATTATTTGAATATTTTACTTATTTTTGTGAAGGGGAAGAAAGAAAAAAAAACATTCTAAATACAAAGCACATTTTTTTTTTAGATTTATTTTTTCTAAAAAATTTTTAATTCATTTTAAGCATTTTAAAAACGAGTTCAGACCCTTAATATATATTTTTTTCTAGTATCCAGAAGAAGTTGATGATATGGATGATGATGATACATGAAGACAAATGGAAGACAAAAATGTTTTGTAAATTATGTAAATTTTTTTTGTAACTTAAATTTTTCAAAATAATCTTTTTATGTTTAATTTTAAAAAATTTGCGCTGTACAATTTTTAAAATTTATTTTTTGAACTTAAAACACTATCAGTTTACTGCTGAAATGTTTTAAAATATTCTATTTAATACTCCAATTAACAATAAAGATTTTTTGCTTTTTTATCATAATGTAATAATTTTTCATAAATTGTTTAATCATAGCAAAAGTTTTCATGTATTTAATGGGCATATTTTGTAAACAGATATCTGAATTGACTGGCATTGCATTAAACTGGCAGTTTTTGGAACTTGTTCAGTATTTTTTATAGAATTATATTTTCAAATTACCAATAAATTTATACAAAATGTTGGTATTATTTCACATTCTTTACCTTGGAACCATTTCCTCTGGCCGCAGTAGGCAAATGGTCGTGAAGCTGTGGCTGGGATTCTTGAGTTGCGTGTTAGTAAAAGTTCATAATGCAGAAGGGCTGATACAGATTAAATCCGAAGAGGCTCAAAGTCTTCCTCCATTGTTGTTTCCTTTGCCTTGGGGTGCAAAGCTATTGGAGAAGGGAGGGTAATGAATGTGGTGCCTTCCCCTTTGTCGGCTTTGACAACCCCCTACGACTTTTCTTGCTTCACCTGTTGCTACTTATGAACCGGCCGTTATTGCTGTCTTTCCAAAATATAATAGAAAAAAATGTTTGGACCTTCGCACTCTTTATCAAGCATTCCTCCCCACCCTAATTTTGAATTTCCTTATAGGAGTGGTTTCTCCGCCTCTCTTATTTCTTTTTTAAGGTCCTTCCTGGCACGTTAGACAGTGTCTGTGTTTTTTTGTATTTGCACTGTTAAACAAAATTGTAAAGGACTTCTGCTGTATTATTCCCCCTATTCTCAAGAATTTTGTGGGGAGGGTCCCTCATTCGAGACCACAGCAGATCGGAAGGACAGATTGAATATCAGATGGGTGGACCGCTAACATAATGAAGCTAAAATCTGGCATTGTCCACCCATTCTTGCCAGCATCTCCTAATGGCTGCATCGCTTAGACCCATATGTGATGAGCGATTCACCGATTTGCCCAACCTGCCTCTTTCAAACACTGACAGTTGCTCGCAAATGAACTTGAATCCTGCGGCGAGGCCTTTTTTCACTCGTTGAAAGGTATCCTAAATCGCGATGCAACAGAAATTTTGACCATCCGATTGAGAATCGCTTTTTATGGGTACCTGCTGAGTGCGCAGTCCCAATGCACTGCAGCTCCCGCTATTCATTGATTGGACACCAAATTTTAATCATTTGCATGTTCGGTATAAATGTCTTTGGATACGAAATTTCATTATATTCGGGCAACTCCTTGGCGCATCGTTTTTTTTTTTTTGCTTTGTTATAGAGTTTAAAGGAAATGGTTTTGTCCCAAAGGTGAGGAAGAATATTCTACGTTGCAATGGTAGTGCTTACAAAAGAGACTGCGGTGCCCCAGTTAGTACTTTTTATATAATTTAAATAAGGTTTTACTATCAGTAACAACTTCCATATATTCAAGAACTCTTTGAATATATTTTTTTTATTTCGACTCAATGTTTGAAATTTAAAGCTTAATGGGGAAAAATTTCCATGACAATACCATGAAATATTTTGTAGTTTCATGTTAAAACCATGAAAAATGATTATGTGCAAGAACAACAAAGTTTTAGAAGCTTATTTGAAAATGATATAAATATTAGAACAAGTGATTTGCAACAAATGTTAATGGAAACAAATTTTTTTTAAGAAGTTTTAAGTCAGTCAAATCTTTAAATATATATGCAAATACAGTTTATATTAAAAAAATTTAAAGAAAATGTTTTTTTTAGTACATAGAAGTTTGAAGAATCAAAGATTCCCAATTTAGACCAAGGCCAGAATGGGTCAAATTAACAAGTTTAAGTTTATATGGACGATCTATAAAAATAATTTTCATAGTAAAGAACTATTTCAAAAGTAAATGTCATTGAGATTCAAAAATATATTATCGTTGTTCTAGTTCTTTTACAATATTTTTTTCCTTGATACTTGCCTTTTCTCTTAAAATGGAGTTCTAATACAAACTTAAAATGAATTATAACAAACCCTTTTAATCAGTCTTGCAAGCTCCACATCAATATCCATTGAATAGATTGTTGAGAACAAAGAAAATTGATTTTCCCAATAAAAAAAATCTGCAAAACTTGTTTCAAGAGATTAATATTTTTGTGTGCATTTTTTTTAAACAATACAATTTTATCTAAAGTTTTATTTTACATGCCAAAAAGCGTGAATACTTTGTATTCATTGACCGCTTTCCCAGAGAACTAGCTAACATTTGAATGTTTTGACTTGATCACACAAGTTTGCAATGCCAAATATTTTCTAGTAGATATAAATTTTAATCATCAAATTTATATCGACCATGAAGGATAAATCTTATAACTGTCAAAATACAGGCTTGTATATAGACCTTTACTGATTAAGAATTTGCATATTTCTTCTTTCTAGTCCCAGAATTGTTTAAGAACCTGAGCAGGATACCCAAGACCAGAATAATCTCTTAAATTCACTTACAAATGGTAGGATCTGCTACTGATTTAAACCTTTAGTTTTATGAAATTAATGACTTTTTATAGGCATTAGCACATCATGTTTGCCTTTGTATATAATACTTGATTTATGAATCTCTGTATGATGAATCTTGGATTCATTATAAATTCCTTTTTCTGCAGTAATGCAACAAAACTGGTTAGTCTTTGAAGGAGTTTCATCTGTATCCACAGAAGTTAATTTTTTAGAGAAATTTTATTTTTGTTCAATGTCAAAAACACAACTATATCCTGATTTGCTATATTATGGTGTTATAAATTTGTACCAGTTCTAACAATTCCTCAAAAATATTGAAGTTTGTTCTCTTGCACATAAAAACACAGCTAACTGAGCCACGTATTCAATATCCATATTCTTGCTTCTGGCAAAGGAATAAGCCTAGAAACAAATTGATTTTGCTTTTTTGATAACTTAAATTGTCAGCCAAATTAGTAATTTTTTCCAGAACTTTATTTTGAGAAAAGGGATTGCTTTTTTGAAAAGCATTCAATATACAAATAATTTCTACAGCAATTGATTAGAGAGAAATTCTTTTATAAATTCATCTTCAATAAAAGGTTTTGAGGGTTGAGCTACGAGTACTAACTCGAATAAGATGTGTAGGTTGCATGTCCCACATCTTCACCTTTTTTAAGAAAGCTTTTTCTATCTCAACTTGAGTTTCTTTAACTTTTCTACTGAATCCTTTGTACTTGTTACATATTGATTTATGTTATTGATAGGGATGAAAGACATATTTTGTATAATTTTGGTGGATTAAAATGACAATAACATGCTTGTGATATGTCAATCACTTATTTCACACAAAAAAAGCTACTTCCCACTTTTTGGAAAATTGATGTTTGTATTATCACTTGATTGAAAGTAACATACTTAATATGAAGAGCTGAAGATAAATAGGTTTTTAAACTTTTTATCTAATTGAACATATATAGTGAATATTAAAATATCTTAATTTTACCAAATTCTGTAGGTCACACAAATTATCTACATGGGTGAGCCACATGTTTGATACCCTTAATTTCGACCAGTGGTCACCAACTGGTAGTCCGTAAAAAATTTTTAGTGAAGATTTAGTGAAATTCCTTCAGAGTTTAGATAATTTTTTTGCAGGTGTATCAAGCAATATTTGAAAATGAGAGTTCGCAGCATAATACTTCAGTTTATTTATATTGCTTTGTGTGATTATAGGTTTTTTCGTGAAGCTCCTTTTTAATATGGAAAAGTAAATAAACAAGGCAGTTATATGGTGGTCGACAAAGCTCTAAAGGTTGGAGACTGCTGATTTAGACCATTGCAACCATCTCTTGTACTGTGTAACTCATTCTATACATGAACTTTTTCCATTAAAATATTTCAAAGATTTGCAAGAGAAAGAAAACCCACACTGAGGCTATTTACTACTTTATTAAAAATACTACAAATTGTAAATACAAAAGTTAAAAAAGCATTTGAGATTCATACTTTTTTAGAAAGAATCTGAGAACAGGCTCATAGATATTTTTAAAGTTATTTTTTGAAGTGGCTTTTGAAGCTAAATAGGACCAAAACATTAACATTCCGTCAGGTAAAATATCAATTTTGAGATCTTGTATCAAACGGAAATACACAAAGTGTTTATGCATGAAATATTAAAAAGTAGGAAAATGTCAGTAAAGCTTGGATCACAGAATGTAGCTTCTTGCTTAAAAGTTTGTGCTTTCATAACACTAAAATGCAATACAAAATAAGGAACTCAATCTTTATATGATACAAAAATATTTCATGACAACTAAGTTCTAATGGCATAATTATCAAAAGCCTAATACACAATCACAATTTGGGAATATAGATCTAATAATGCAGTCACAATTATTAGTGTTTATTTTTACAAAACCTACTTTTAAATGTTTTAAGTTCATTATATATAATTCAAATTGTCTAGCTCACTGCATTATTATAAAGACATCACAGCATGTACAAAAGTATAAAGTTTTATAATTAACTAAATCTAAACTTCTTGCTGTAAAAAGTTAATTAATCCAAAATACTTGTAATTATCAACATGATATTTCAAAGTCAATGATAAAAATTTACTATGCTTAAACACTAAATATGATATTGATTAAAAGCCCTTGAGTAAATTGAAAACATCTGAACATCAGATTTATTCAAAAAAAATTCCCAAAAAATGGCTCACCTTTAAGAAAAAATGAAACAGCACATTAAATAACAGGCACTGCTAAACATGTTAGTCTCAAGAAAATAACCTTGAGCAATCTTTCAGATAATACGATTAAAATAATCGTGATGGCAACAATCAGTATTAATATAAATTAGTAAGGCAATCTTATAGCAATAGGTATAAAATTGGCCATTATAAATTAATTGCACTTGAAATAAAACTTCAGAACATGTAAGTAGAAAGATATTGTGATAAATATTCAATTTACCCAATTTCATACTTTCACATTAATATTCATCTAGACTTTTTAAAAATATAAATACAAGTGTTTACTTGTGAGGGATAAAATCAATTGAATCATTTATCACTCAATTTATAGCAAAATAAATTTCAATGTGCAAGACAACACAGAAAGATAAATAGATAGCACTACACGCACACATAATGCAAAATCTTGGCACAAGAAATTTTATCAGAAGTTGCATGATAAATTAAGTTTATAAAAATGCAATAAAATCAAATTTGTGACAAAATGTATGGATAAGACAAGAATATTGTGAAAGTTTCTTAGTAATTCATGCACTACAATTATATTTACAGCATAAAATGTTAGTACTGATTTTTCTTTTTCATAAACATTCAGATTATCATTATATATTTACATGTTTCTTAAAAATTTAAAGGAATATTAAAAAAATAATAAGGTTCAATGTGGGCAAATTGTATGAACCTTATTTTGAAGGTTTATTAATATTCTTAAATATGAAATTCTAAGAAAAAGTTGAGCACTCTACTTGAATCAGCCATTTAAAAAAATAACTTTTAATATGCAAAATTTAAACTAGTGTCATCTTGTAGTTTATTAATTATAATATTTTCAAATCGATGGATTATTTCTGGAAAATAAACATTCAATATTTGTGCATCTATCTGCAAGTTGTTGAACATTTACAAAAATAAATGGCCAAGAAAAGTTTCAATCTAAAAAGAACGATTCATTCTTTCAAATTATTCTCTCTTTAGTAAAACAACTCAACAGGATTTTTTCGAATGACTGATTCATTTGCATAGGTCACCTTGAAAAGGCAATTACAGACCTCCGAAACGTTGATCAAACAAACACACATTCACTCAAAATACACTTTACTCTCCAGATTTGCAGTATGAAAATGAGCAGTCTTTATCTCTGTATCACACGACTTCCTTGAGAGCTATAAATAGAAACAAAACTTTCCAAACATAGCAACTGGCCTTTGCATGAAAATATGCAAGGAGCTACTCTGGCTGGAAAGCAAAATCGAAAAAATGTGTCCAGTTCCCTCTGCTGTATATCAGAAATACATACAAAATGTAGATCGTTTCTCAGGCTGTAAAAGAAGGTGGGATATTGTGTTAAACTTCATCCACTAAGATGCTGACTGGCTCATGGTGATTGTTGTTCACTTGATTTTGCTTGCTATTCTCTTCAGGAAGTACTTCAGGAGCAGGTGTTTTTTGTTCATCCATTTTCTTCTCCAGTTCCCTGATTCGAACTTCTTGTTTAAGTATAGTGCCTTTTAGTTTGCGAATTTCTTCCATTATTTCATCTAATTTTTCTTTCTGTAAGAGAAAAATTACATTGATTAAAAACAAAGACCCGAGTAACCACTATAAATTCAAAAGATATTTGTTGAAAAGTGGGAATGCAAATGTGTAATTCTACCATAATTATGTCACAGGTCTGACATGAATAACTTAATCCAATAAAATACCAGAATAAGATTATGTATAAAAGAATAATTAAAGCTGTTAGAATGATTGATAATCAGAAAAATAACTTGATTTTAATGCATTGGTGATGGCTATTGTGATAAAATGATTCATTTTCTTAAAATGCTATTCTGCATTAAGAATTTTTTTTCAGGTGTTGTGCTTTATAAATAAGTTTTTCTTCTTAATCTTTGGAATACTTGCCATTTCTTGATCACTGAAATCTGCAGTAGGTGAATTTCTTACAAAGTGTAAATTTTGCTTTGAAATCAATAGAACAAAAAAATTTTTTCCCCTATCCATTAAAATAAATTCTTTCACAACTATTCATTATGGGCTAAGTATAAAATCTGTTTAACTAGTACAATTTGCGATTGGTCATGCAAAACTAATTGTGTGTATTAGCATGACTAAGTATTTTATATTGTGTGATATGGTCACTAATACTCAAAATACCTGAAGTATGTCTGCAGAACAGTAACATACTATCAACAATATCAATAGCCAGAATCTTCCTATGTGTCAAATGCATCAGTATCATGACCTCCATTGCTATTTGCCAATGCTACCCTTACACAATTATGTAGTCTTATATACAGACAATGTACGATTTTAATTGGTGAAGTCTCAATGAGGGCATCCACTGGTGCAGCACTCCTACACACAACTCTCAATACATTGCTCCAAATACACTCATGTCCATAAATTAAGGATAATTCAGAATCACACAGAAATTGAACTCTAAAATAAAAATTTCACCTGTAGAATTATCACACATCTTGAAGAAGAATATGCAAATTACAGGAAACCACCAGATGGCGCGGCTAGTACGTCACAATGACGAGAGGGGTATATAAGGAATGGTGGCAAAGAAGTAAAATTGTTCACAAGCGCTTTAAAAGCCTTTCAGTGCAATAACCGCATAAGTATGGCACAAAGGAAGCATTTAGATGATTTTAAACGTGGTAGAATTATCAGACGACTGGAATGTGGACGTACCCAGCTGGAAGTATCCGAGGAACTTGGAATTGCCCAGAGTGTCATCTCCAGGTTTTGGCAACAATTCCAAGATGATGGTAATGTGAGTAGATGTTACAGCACAGGTCGCCCCGAGTTACAACACCGAATGAGGACCGGTATTTGGCAGTTACTGCCAAAAGAAACAGACTGAGCACAGCATCAGACATATCTCTTCAGCTACCGGTACGACCGTTTCAAGGCAGACCGTGTACAGACGCTTAGGGCACATTGGTCTATATGCTCGTAGGCCTGTCAGATGTGTTCCTCTTACCGCAACTCACTGTCGCCTGCGATTAACCTGGAGTAGAGAGCATGCATTGTGAACACTGCAACAGTGGTCTTGTGTGATGTTTTCTGACGAGTCCTGGTTTAGTTTGCAGTCTGATTCTCGCCGGACTTTCATATGGAGAGCGCCAGGTACCCATTACCACCAAGAGAACACCATTGAACGACACCGTTATGGTGGTGCAGGATGGCTCGTTTGGGGAGGAATTATTCTTGGTTCCAGATTTGACCTGCATGTTCAGAGTGTAACGATGACAGGCCACATCTATCGGGATGTCATTCTGGAACAACATGTACGTTTGTTTCGGGGCGCCATGGGTGCTGAATTTCTGTTTATGGATGACAACGCCCGTCCTCACCGTGCAAACATTGTAGACGAATGCCTTCAATCAGAGGATATCACCTGTATGGATTGGCCAGCATACTCACCGGACTTGAATCCAATAGAGCATGTGTGGGATATGCTTGGCCGACGAATTGCAGCCTGTCAACCCCCTCCCACCTGTCTACCGGAACTTCGGAGGGCATTGCTTGATGAGTGGTGTAATATTCCCCAAGATCAGATTGATAATTTGATACTCAGCATGCGTAGGCGTTGTAAGGCCTGTATTACATCGTCCGGGAGACATACTCTGTATTTACCATCATACTAACCATGTTATACTGTTTTTTGTAAATAGGTTCTTTTTTAAAATTTGATCCAGGGAGTAAAAATCGCAATTTTTATTAATTATGTCAAACATATAGAATCTTTTTTGCTCTTGACCTTTTGTTTAATAAATAGACTTTACAAATAAGTCAAATTTGTTTTGCTTCTGTCTCTTTCTTTACCTGAACTTCATTATCCTTAATTTATGGACATGAGTGTAAATATTTTGTGTACATGTGGCTTGTTTTAAATTGCCATATATTACATATGTTGAACAGATATACAACATGCATAAGCTAGTTATTCTAAATATTCAAGGAAAATATTGCACTTTAAGCAGTATATAAACATTGCCATATATTAAACATGGGGAATTACAAAGTTTGAAGATTTTGAAACCACCATTAGTAGTAAAATATCCATGTTATTCCTTGATGTTCATAATTTAAAAAAAAAAATTTTAGAAGGGTAAATGGTGTATAAAGGACTTCCAAATAGAAAATTCTCCAATAGAGAAATAAGAAGAATGTAACACTTTAAATCTTTAAAATATAAATTTATATGCAACAAAGAATAATACCAAAAAGTATAATTTTAAATCAAAATCACTTACTGGCACAGATTCAATCTTGTCTCTGGACTTGGAAGGCATTCGGTCTAAGATATTTGATTTACTTTTAGACAGTTTAAATTCCTGTGCTCTTGGCTTATAACCATCTTTTAAACTCATCTGAAAAAATGCAGTAGAATAATAAGAACAAAAGAAGTAAATACTATTCTATCAAGCAAGAGTATAAACCTAGATTACATTTTTTTTATCAATTAAACGAATGCAATGATTACTAGTGTGCTTAACCCTCCAACTGCTGATTAAATGTTAAAGCTCCCCAGTGCCACCATTTTTCACATAGGCATGCACATGCCATGTATTGAGAGGGGTGGGGGAAAAAGCAAATTTTTCTTCGAAATAAGTACATTTTTTGCAAACTGTCAAAAACATTTTATTGTATTCCAAAGCTTTCGAAATAAGTTCCACTTGAAGCAGCGGAAAGAAAAGAATTGCATTTCACATAAAGACGTATATATGTCCGGAGCACTTGACGCAAATGTTGAACGAGATATATGTGCCAGTGGCAGTCAAGGGGTTAAAGAGCATACAACTGTTTCTCAAATGCTTTAACCCTTTTGGGACAAAGTATGTAAACGTGTGCACACGGCTAGGGCTGGAGGGTCTTTTGCGAGCATCACTCGCAGGCCAAAGGGTTTATCGTATAGTTAAGCCTATAAATCCATAAAAATACGGAAATATAAACGCATTATTCAATGTTGTTCTGTATATTATACGAACGGCATATGCTCTTTATATGTTTCATATTTATATATTTTATTTACTTCAGTCACTTTCTGTAGAAGTACAATTTTTTAAACATTTTATAGTCAGTAATTGTAACAGTTGACCTTGTAAAAGTTTAAAAAAAGACAAATTTTGTCTACCAGGTCTAATTATCCATTAAAAACTAGACTGCATTCCCACAAATCAAATACACTAGCGAAAATAAAACTTCTTCACTATAAACAAAAGCCACATGTTCATTTCAAGAGCAGTCAAAGCATTCAATTTGGAAACATCTATCCCCCTAATGTTTATATATCAAAATCCACCTGCATCCTTTTTCAAGTAGAAGATCAGATCTACCAGTATCTTAAATCTTATGAACATGTAATGCCCTCTATAGCCAAAAAAAAAAAAACTAAAGCGTTCTGAGCCAGTGATACAGATATATGGCAAGCAGACCCGGAAGGAAAGATACACTGGCACACATGTGATGTTCGGGAACTCTGAATAATTCATGATGGCACATATATGTGATGGTCAGCCCGAAGGGGTTAAGTAATGCAAAAAAGATAAAACTGAGAAATATATATCGATTGGAATTGGAAAATATTTTCTCCCCCTCATAAATAAATTTAGCCAAATCAAACTTTAAAAAAATAAGATATACAAACATACTTACTAGAACAGGTTCACCATCCTTTCCACCAGCCCATTCTTCAGCTGAAAGGGCAGGAGTATCAGCTACTGTGTCTGGGTATAAATCATCTTGAAATAACTCAGACTGAAATATAATATAAGGCATTCTATAAAAAGATTGATTTACACACTCTCGCATATTTTAACAAAATAAGGAATTTATAGTTCTCCCCAGCAGCTACAAAAGATGATACTAATGATAAGCAATTTTATGTGAACAAAATTTATTTTAATACTGGAACAATTTTTAGATTCTACAGTTTATTTACTCAAAATAAACTGTAATAATTCATGTGCTAACTTTTTGATTCTATTCATTAAAAAAAATAATAAATAAAAAAATAGTAACATCCAAGGCTTGAAATAATTCAAAGTAATGCTTACTACTGTACTGATAATAGTTATTGAAAATTTTTGCTGTAATTATCAGACATTTTTTTAAATGTCTGATAATTACAGCAAAAATTTTGGTACTTTTTCTAAATTACTGTGATGTGAAACACTTTTATTTCTATGTCTATGAATAATTTCATTAAGAGTAAAAAAAAAATGAAGAATTTAAGAAATGTGCCCATTTTAAGAAAACTAAATCCATAGCCATTTATTATCAAGAAATAAATTTTAGTCCATAAAGAGAACAGAAAAATTTGATGTTACAGTAGAGTCCCGAAAACTCGGCCTAATGTGGACTGAAGGGCGCCAAGTTTGTGAAAATGCCAAGAGTTATCAAGTATGGGGTTAAAAAAGAATTAAGTACAAGTGTTTCCTTGGAAAATATTATAGTGCACTTATATATTTTTTGCTTGAGAATATAACAGAAAATAAACTGCCCAAATCAAATACCCATAAACAAAGCAGAAAATTTACATTATTGAAGGCATAGAGCGGGGGTACTCGAACTTTTTTCCTGCTGGGCCACATACATGTATTAGCAAGTTAACACAGGTAGCAACATGAGGATTAATGGAGGGGGGGGGGGCTGGCAATACAAAAACAAGGACATTTAAAATGGAAAATTGATCAAAATATTAAAACTCACTTTTGGCTTTTATAATTTAATACTATAATAGCTCTACTAAATGCGCACCCACATAAAAAGTTGGATCTATGCATTTTTTTTAGAGTTATGGGGTAGTTTCAACTTTCATTCATGATCAAGCCATATGTTTACATTCTACTGCCATACAAAAAAATCTGCTATGTACTTTGATTAATTGTCTTTTCTTTGAACAAAGCTCACTTATTTTTATTTCAAATATTAATTTATCAATTGCAGGATTGCAGCACAAAAAGAGGTTTTACTAAATTCTAGACTGAAATCCGTATTATTTGTTTAAAATTCATTCAGATTTGAGTGTGCATTTTTGTTTCTGAAATGATGGCTTTTTCACAACGAAAAATCATTTCACATTTTAATAGTTGATAAGAGTAATAAGTATGGATCTAATAGCCAGATACAGATAAGCTAGAGGTTGCCATACTAAAAGGAGAAATATTTTATCTGAAAATAGTAAGAAATGGTGGCAGAAATCTAAAACTGTACCAACTTTTGATGAAAAGAACTGTTATATACTGAGATCTTAAGCAAGGTCAATCATCTTACCAACCTGAAGCAAATTACGATTTAACACACAAGCTATGTTTTCAGTACTGCAGAAAGTTTCTAGTCAAAATGCTCACTCTTTGTTGCTAATGAACTCCCTCGTTCAATATAAAGAATGAACTTGTATGTAAGCTTCGTATGGCAGTCATGAAACTGTTAACTCAAGTCTTCAAAAAGAAGTAAAAAGCTAGCATGATATAAATAGCAAGCTGGTTAGAGCCTTCTTATCCATATGAACAAGCCATGATTCTTTGCTAACTTTTTCTTTTTCAACTAAACATGCCAACAATGGATAAAGAATATATATTTGCCCAGTGTATACATAATTTTACTGATAGAAAACAAAGAAACATGCTTGAAACATCAAACCAAACAGGTAGAGAAGCTCACATAAAAGTTGACTGAAAAATAAAGACATTGAAGAGTATCTTATACTATGAAGTTACTTTTAAAAAACAAGGACAGAGGTAGGTATATTTATTGATATTCTTAACATTGAGAGAAATATTGTTTAAGTACTATCAAAATTGTGTAGGAATCATGGAAGCTGACAGTTGGGGGTATCATATATGGGAAAAAGGACTTGTTAAATTTTGACAGAACACTTGGAATCCTAGAAATGCATGCTGCATAATGATGTGGATATAATCAATTAGTGAATGCCAAATGAGATTCAATTCCGTACTGAGTGAGGGCCACTAAAATCCTTACAATTTTTAGCAGAAAATAACATTAAACTGATGTCAAAATTGACTAAGAGGAGTTATTGGACAATATTGGAATGAGGGTAACTTGGTAAACATAAGTAGGGAAGCTTGATTGATAAAAATATCATGACCACGCAAATTTTTACAAAAATATAAAAGACAAGCACCAAAAAAATGATTATTTTCTCAACAGACAAAAAACCCAGGATCACATAGTCCCATTAAAACTGGTTTGTTGCAACAAGTTATTAAAAAATATACTTCGATATCAACATTTAGCATCAGATTCTACACATGAAAAATGGATAGAAAGCAGGTTCAAGACTAATGAAAGAGTGCATAGCTGCATATGGTGATAATGTGTCTCAAAAAGAAGGCTAGAATTAGTAGTGAGATAAGGTGCATACATTAATTTTTTTTACATCTATATTGTTCAGCTCTAGAAAAGAGGAAATAACTTCAACATAATCTATATCTCCAGTTTGGCTCTTCATTGAAAGGAATTTGGAAAACTTTTTGTAGATTAAATTTTGTTCAGTATAACATTTAACAAAAACTGAGCATTGTGATGTTGCTGGAATATCCGTACTAGTATCAAAAGTAAAGCAAAAACTTGCTGTATTTTAAGTTTTCAATTAAGTCATCACAGACATGTTTTGCAATATCTTCAAGATGTCTAGCACAGGTAGAATCCGAGAGCTGGATTTTTTTAAAAATTTCTAAAATTATTAGATCTCTGGTACTGAATTCATCAAACAGTACATCGGAAGCATATAAGAAACACTCCTTCACAATTTCTGTATCACTGTAAATAATTTTACACGTTTATCAATAATATAACATAATTTCATAGGATGCATCTGTTACCTCTGCATATTGTGACATTACCACAGACAGAATACTTAAGTGCTGTTGCAAAATTTTTTGTAAGAAATCCAATTTTTCCCTTTTGAAAGAGATTCTCAAGGAAAAGAGCCATTGAAAGATTTGTTTTTAGTGGTAAAATGATTAGCAAAATTATATTTTTTAAATATAAAATTTTCAGGACAAACTAAACAAGTTCTTAATCTATGTTTGTAATTCACTACAAAATTATCAAGTTGCCAATCATTTTGAAACAGCCCATTTTCTTCAGATATTTTTCATTTGGAAGACAAGAGGCTTAATTAAAAATTAGTTTTGCCCCTAAAATGGTTGCTATTCCACTGTTATTTGTTATCACTAACCGTTGCAGTTACAAAAGGAGAAAGAAAAAAAATCTCTAAATTCATACCAATATAACATTGATAGCAAAATTGATATATATTTAATTGCCTGACTGATAGAATTTCCCAATAAATTTTTTTATACATTTTTCTTGGACATTTGAATTCCAAGAGAAACAGGCCATGGCTGGGCCACTCAGAAAAACCTGGTGGGTTGCAGGTTGAGTATCACTGGCACAGAACCTTTATCACATGAAAATTAATACATAATGTACAGTCATTTACTTGATCAGACACACCTCAGAAAAATACTTTATGATGGCATAAAAATGTCTACAATGAAATTTAAGCAGCTAACTTTGAAAAAACTGACTACTTTTTCCAAAGAAATATGTAATGTCCCATTGTCTTTGGTACTGCACTCTGCGTTTTGCCAATTCATCACAAAGACGACAAAGGAACAGTATATTCGTTACCTACGCACCTTGTTGTTCAAAAACCTGAAGGGAGTTTTGAAAGTCTTTAAACCCTCACAATGTAATATTTTAGGAGTTTGTATGTTCTCTGCATCAATGTCTTCATCATTTAAAGCCAGAAGCTTTTTTTTCGACCTGCAAGGGTGTGGCCGAGTCACCCAAATGTTAAGTTATCGAGCCTCAAGTTTTAGACTCAACTGTACTTTTTAAAATTTTTCCCCATTAAAAAATTTATATAATTAATCAATCTTAGAGTTCATAATTTTGAGTGGAAATATATTGAAAAATTATGCAGCTTTGAACTCCTTTTAAAAATGAATAGTTCTATCTTTTTAGAATGAATTTCTTCATTGTACAATAGTTCATTATAGACTAAAAAAATGAAATCACGCTCACACAAAAAACATTGCATTAAACTTTGATTTCAGTACTTTAAGGAAGTAAAACATTGCATGGTGCAGATATTTTAACTTACTGAGCAAATAAACTAGTCAAAAGAATTACTTGAAGGAATAAACCTCAACATTAAAGAACCAGTAACTTAGGAATTATTTGAAATTGATATTGTGGATTTTATAATTCATATATTTAATAGTGACTTCAAAGGATAGACCCAATCTGATTAATATCTATAAAATATCACATTCACATTTTTGATTTCAATAAAAATAGATGGTGAAATATACCTTTCTAGGCACAGTAAATGTTATCACTTCACAAAAACCTCTTGAATGTAACTTGTAAAATCTGAAAAATAAAACTGCGCTTTCATCAAAGCAAAAATTTCAAATTTACTTCAAATCTTAATTTAATTTGAAGCTGTAAAATTTCATGCTGTGCATATTCTATTTTAATAAAGAATAAAAAACTAGGAATAAACATGAAGAAATAAAATTACAACTAATTAAAATATTAGGTGTCCTATCTACATTACATTTGTCACGATATCATGGGATCAAATTATTTAAGGAATTACTTTTAAAATCTCTATTGCAAGTAGCAGTAACTGTACTTTATTTTTTGTATACATGCTTGTGTGCATACACATACAATGATATACACTGGTGTGCAAAAATTAAGGACGAAGTCGAAAAATTAGCATATCAGCTGAACGAAGAGGCAGAGCGGACAGAAAGACCAATCAGGAGATTAAGTGAGGTGATGTACGGTAGCACATGCGCAGATATGCAGGTACACGTAATGGGGGAGTGTCTGAGTAGTAAAGCATGTTGTCGGTGTAAGATTAGTATTTCTGGCAAAGAGATTGCACACCGTATAGCAGTTAAAATCACACCGAGTTGCTGCCTCAGCGAGAAATGGCGAATAATCAATCTGTTAGACGACATCTGGATGCTTTTACCCGAGGTCGAATCATTGGGAAGTTGGAGGAAGGTCGCAGTGTGACAAGTGTGGCTGCAGAGTTCGGAATTACTCACAGCATCGTTTCACGACTTTGGAGACAATTTCAAACTACAGGAACAGCTATCCGGGGGTTCAGTAGTGGTCGTCCACGAGGAACCACACCCGCAGATGACCGGTATATTGCCTTACAGGCCAGAAGAAACAGGCGGCAGACAGCGGGAGAAATTGCTAGACACACGACACAGGCGACTGGACGACCGATATCGCATTTTACTGTTGCCAGAAGACTGCACGGTGGTGGTCTGTTTGCACGACGCCCTGTACGGTGTGTACTTCTAACGCCTGCCCATCGGAGAAGGCGTTCTCTGTGGTGCCGGGAACACCGGAATTGGAGAGACAATGAATGGGGACGAGTACTCTTTACAGATGAGAGCAGATTCAGTCTGAGTAGCGATTCTCATCGCATACTCATCTGGAGAGAACGGGGAAGCCGCAATCATCCCTCGAACATCATTGAAAGGGACAGGTATGGAGGTGGCTGTGTTCTGGTTTGGGGAGGCACCATGCTTGGTAGTCGTACAGACCTTCACATCTTCGACGCAGGTTCAGTCAACGGGACCCGTTATTGTAACGAGATTCTTCTTCCATATGTGCGTCTTTTTAGAGGCGCTATGGGTCCGCAGTTCCTTTTCATGGACGACAATGCACCATGTCATCGCACAAAAGCTGCCGAACAGCTCTAAGAGAGTGAGGATATTGAACGTATGGATTGGCCGGCACGATCTCCGGATCTCAATCCCATCGAGCATGTATGGGATTTTCTAGGCAGACGCTTGGCAGCTCGTACCTTACCACCAGTAACGATTCCAGAGCTTCGATTGGCGCTGCAAGACGAATGGGCAGCAATGCCTCAACAACTCATTGACACCCTCATTCTCAGCATGGGCAGACGCTGTGAAACCTGCCTAGCAGTCAGGGGAGATCATATCCCCTACTAAAGACCGGATATTTCTTGCTGGACACCCATTACAGGGATGTTTCGGCCTTCAGTCGCATTGCGCTCCATGCTACTTTTTCAATAAAGCTTCTTTTTATCCCTCTGATTTCTCTTTTAGTAAGTGTTGCTTACATTACTCATGTCCTTACGTATTGGGGATCTTACGGTATTAAATGTGTTGATTTGGAATGCTTTTGTACAAAGTTATATTGAAAAAACCATCTCGCCCTTAATTTTTGCACACCAGTGTACAGTAAAGATTTATCAATATGCAAGTATTATTTATGTATCCCCAATTCAATAAAATTTAAAATAAATTTACTTTAATCATAATTTAAAAAATTACATATTTTAAAATCATTATGTCTTTATTACCTTAAAAGAATCTTAATGCAAAATCAAATGATTTACTTTTCTTAACAGGCAAGTGGGTCAAATTAAATTCTTTAGAGAAAAATTTTTATCAATTTGGAATTTTTTAAAAAAACTTGATTACATTAGATGGTTATTTTGGAATTTAAGAAAAAGTTAATTTTTTTTTACCAGTATGTAAATTAAAAATACTGCTGGAATAATTTATTCAATTATTTCAGAAAATAGATACACTTTTTTTCCCCCTTTGTCTTTACCTTGCAATTTCACACTGGTGAATATCACATCCTCTCTTTGGCATAGATCCCACTCCCCGCTGTGGTTCCGTAGATTGATAAGTATTTATGTAGTGCACAAATGGAGGTTCATCCGTGATTTCAAAATAACGAATATTGCTATCACCCTGCAAAAGATTGTGTTCATAGGTAACTGAAATTTATATGTATAAAAAAATTTTAATTTTATATTATTCAGTGTTTAATCGATATAAACAAATTTTTGTTAAATAGTTAAATACTACAAGTCAATTTAGTTTCTAATTATGTTGTAGTACAGTTTCATAACACTTTAATCGGAGTTTAAAAAAAACATAAGAATACTACCACAAATTCATTTTAAATTATAAATTCTATCAGTAACTTTAAAATCTCATTCATGTTTATTGGTATTTTTATAATACAAAATAAAAAATTATTTCATCACAGGAAAACTGGGAAAATAGGAAAAGATTAATTAACACAGAATTTGAAGTATTTCTAGCCACAAAATTATTGACAAAAATTGATGGTGACTCATCTTTACTATACATTTCTCACTGATTCAACATATATATGCATTACATAATTTTTCTTTTAATTCAAGCAGTGTCAACTTAATACATCAAGTTTTATAAATTCAGAACATAAAGAGCTTTTTCTTTTTCTAGCATATTTTAATTTGCAAATAACATTCTTATTTTCATATGACCTAATTTAAAGTTCTAATTATTAAAATAATTCATTCCAATTTTTTGTACAACTTTTCTTCCTTTTGGTCAATCTCCTTTCATATACAGTAATATCCTAAAGTTACAAAATGGGTATGACTATAAAACATAATGCAAATAAAAAATGCCGACAGTAAAAGTTTAGAATTTTTAGATTAAATTACTCAAGGGAATACTGACAGGGAAAACTTCTCCATACAAAAGAAATGTTAATATATTCTCTTGTATGTGAAATATACATTTCATATTTAATAAATAGAAAATGACAAACATGTCTTATTCAACTTACTAATACATTGATTAATATAAAGTATGCTAAAAATAAATTTCAAAAGAGCATCTTCAATTGGAACAGAGCATAATAAGAAGTTATCATCTGTGAATTAATATGCTGAATATAAACAAGATAGAGAATTACTATATTCATTAACAAATCATAAGTTTCTCTTACTGCAACCTATTTTTCATTTATAACAGAAAATCTATAATCAAATGTGAAAAAAAAATCACTATTTTAATATTTCAATACTTTCTGATAGTTAAAAAAAACATATTTATCAAAGTTACCTTGGCACAAAGATATAATAAATTAACATCTGGATCATATATAGGACTTAAGATTCCATTACTAGTATCCAATTCTTCAAGAACAATGGGTTCTGATAGTGCAACCTGAAAATAAAATTTTTATTGTATTAAAATTCAGTAAAAAATTTGAATTAAAAAAATTCTTTAAAAAAAGTTTATTCTTTATTCATTTTAACTTATTCATTGCCAACTACAAGATATTTCATAGTAAATGTATGTACCAAGACTAGTGACTAAGAAAATCTTGTTTGTGCTACAAGTTGACTGATTGCAATTACAACTGGTCATGGAATAAGTTACAGCTGCTTCAGTTTTAAGAATTATTAGAAAGGATGAATGAGAAAATTTTATATATTTTAAAAAACCATATTGAACATGACTTTTTATATTACCAACATAACATATATATATATTATAACAAAATCATCCAAGTATAAAACTAAAATATTTTTTTTTATTGCTGTGGTTGTACATAAAGTCAGTTTCTGTTCCCCAGATACTTTTTCCTAAAAGTGGAAAATGATCCTTTGCCTATTATCCAAACCTTTACAACAAAAGGCACTACAGCACACTTCTTGCCATGACCCTAAAATTTTAAATTGTATTATATACTCACTGATTGGTTTTGTCTGCTAATTATTACTTGTCTGTTCATTTCTATTATTTTACTCTCGGTTTTTCCCTTAGTGAGGATAATCACATATCCAAATGATTGACAGTTGCTCCATGAAAGTAAGAGACATGCTTGCAAAATCAAACCAAGCAAAGAAAAAAAAACTCCTTTGTATATAAAATTTCATTGAAAAAAAAACACAGCAAAGTATGATAGGTGGTACTCAGCACAGGAATTTGAATCAATGATGCCAGCAACAAATTATCTCTCATAGTATTTATTTTTAATTTTCAAACTATTGTAAATGCCATTTCAGTACCATATCTGTTACTTCAGTACCTTAGTTTTTCCAAATCCCATGCTTTCTTTAAAACAAAATCTTGCCCCCCCCCCCCCAGGTTAAGATTCTCTAAATTTGACAGTGAATGTGTGGATTAAGTAGCAAATATCTAAAAAACATTTCATATTTTTTAATGCAAATCACAAGCAAAAAAAAGTTGACCAAGCTGATTGAATAAAAAAATTCAGTTTCAGAAAATGTTATAACATATTTTTGCACTACAATTTTTAGTTGAAACTTCTATTAAGTATCCATTAAAAGAATAATCTATATATACATAATATTTATTCATAAAATCAAAAATTCCTTTTCCAATATAGAAATTCCTTTGAAATAGTGCAAAAAGGAAAAACTATTGTGTAAACTAAGAGATAAAATGTAATTTGGAAAAGCATGTACTAACAGTTATATTATACATTAAGACAAAGTTTTTAAAATAAAATATTAAACACAGGGTAATGATACTAAACATATTGATATTGCTTAAATTAAGATTTTAATAAACTTTTAGTACAATAAAATTCAAAAATATTAATAAAATGAAGCTTTTCTTTGTTCTTAAAAGCATAAGCTGATAGCATTTATTTCGATGCAGTAGAATATATCTCATGTCTCCTCATTCCCCATATATTAAAGATATCCATAAAGATTACCACAATTAAGAGAATTATGGTGACAAATAGACAATCTTAAGTATCTACTCCATAGCAATATACCTCTTGTAAATAAATAACTTAGTTTCAAGTTTACAAAAAAAAAAATCCTTTTTGGCAATTCAAATACCTACTTCACTCCTCAATGCATATTGCCGTTCACTCATTCGAGAAAAGCCTGTTGTGAACAGCAGTCCGTTTCTCAAGAAGATTGCCTTTTGAGGCTTAGCCCCCTCATGTCCTAGAGCTTCCTGGAAAAAGGTAAAAAACATTGGTACTAATTCTTAACCTTGCAATTTGATTCCGACACCACAGCAAGCATGCCAACCTATTAAATAATTTAATCACAGAAAAAGATTCCTTTTTAATTTTATTTAGAAGCAACTTGAAGTAATACAGATGTCTTGGCTTTTCAGCATTTGCATATATATTCCAATTTTGACTTCTATTTATAACAAAAAATTGATTTTACATTTTACACAATTATGTTTGAAAGAAAGGAAATTCCAAAAATATAACTCATAAAAACTGAACAAATATTACCAAGTTATCACAGTCTCAAATTATGAATGCAGAATTCAAATATAAATTAATACTAATAGTAAACTTTATCCATTATTCAAGTTATATTTTCCATGTTTTTTTTCACAAATCTTGGAAGTAAAGTCATTACTTCTCTCGAATCTTGCCATGTTCCACATTACTATCAAGCAACACATTTATTTTATTCAAAAGGATTTTGAAAAAAGTGAAGTAGTTTGTCTTTGCCATTATTTATAGGGATTAACAAAAACTTAAAAGATAGGAAACAATATCTACAGTATCTCACCTGTTCCATTTCACCAGAACGAGGATCATATATCCTTATTTTCTTATCTTTACAAGTGGTGACAATTCTACTTCCTTCCCAGTTCCAACACACAGAATAAATGAGATCAGGATGATTGATTGAAAACAATATTTCAGCAGTTCCAACATTCCAGATTAATATCTTTAAATCCGCACCTTAAAAAAAATAAATGATTTCATAAAACATTACTTGCTTTTATATTCAAATTTTATGCAATACATAAGATCCCAATTCACTCTGTTAAATGTATTACATAGTACCTTACAATTTATTTAAAAGCTTTAATTTTACACTGCTTTAAAAGGGCATGAAATACAGAAATTTTTTATAAAATCAACTCATTCAATTTTTGCTTCATAAATAGAGAAATAACATAAGGTTACATAGTAAAACTAAATTGAATAAATTAAATGTAAACTCAAAAGTAACAAAAGTATTCATTAATCTTGGTGCATTTACTTTGTCTTTCATTAATCTTGGTGCATTTACTTTGTCTTTCATTAATCTTGGTGCATTTACTTTGTCTTTCATTAATTTTGGTGCATTTACTTTAAAGAATTTCATATTTGAAATGCTAATATCTGAAAAATGTATAGTAGCATTATATAGGAAATTTAAAAATCCAAAGGGCTTTCACTACAAGTGATTCATGAAAAGAGTTTTCTAACGTGGTTATGGCCACATTAATGGGAAATATCAGACTTTGAGCATGGAATGCTAGTTGGAGCTAGAGACACAGATCATTTCACTTTGGAAACCATTAGCACAATTCAAAATCCCAATATGTATAAAGTGTGAAGAGAATATATATAATGTTAGGGATTACCTCCCCACCACCAAAGACAAAGCAGTAATCAACAGTATCTTTTTTGAACAGTAACACAACTGCATATAGTAGTTAAAATTACCATACTAAGTCGAATAATAGCAAAAATTATTTGAGCTTTTTGGAGACTCTATACATAGCATGTTTTCATATGTAATGCAAAAGAGATCCATTTCATATATATTTAATAATTGTAGTTATTTACATTATTCATTTGCTTGTTTTTTGTAACACACAGAGAGCTACAATTTATTTCTAAATAAAACATTATAAAAAGTATACATTTAGTGAGCGAATGAGTGAATAGTAACATCGCACTATTCAGCTACTCAAGAACTTTTGGCAATGGACCTTGTCATTTTGAACCATGGCCAAGTGACGAGGACAACACCTGAGCTAGCGCCCCCTTTCCTAACTTCCCCACAACACCAAAGGGAGGATATTTACGGTACTAGGGCTGAAATCATAACACTCTGGCCATGAGTCTGTTACATGTTACAAGACTACTGCAACCACAGGTATACTTTCAGAAATAAATACTTAGTTCGGACAACCCAGTTTGTGTTCTTTGTTCAGTGGGCTGTTGCTGATAGTTTAATTCAATTTAGGTCAATTTTATCTGTTTTAGATAGTGTTTCCCCCAATTTTTGTTCATACTATAATTTCATTTCCGAGTTGAAGAGGCTGTCATATATATAGCAGCATTTTATGAAATGTTAGCTAGCTAATATTACATTTGCTAATTTCTATAACACCATAATTGTGCCAGGATTTCTTTTTAGGCTATTTAATATCTTCCTATCTGTTGCATAATGTGTATAAGTTTCTATGCATAACAAATCACCATTTGTGATTTTTCCTAAATTTATAACTATTTTACTTCAAATTATTTATTCACAGACAGTGGTGCTAAAACTTACTACTGTGGTTGTTACTTTGTTAAAATTTGCAGTCAAATTCATTCATTAATTTCTATCTTTTTGGTATATTAATTATTTTTCTTTTAGATTCAAACAAATATTTGTTAAATAAATTCTTTCCTTTGATACAAAGTTGCAGTTTATATCTTGTAAATGAACTGCATTAAATCATTTAAAAGGTATGCATTCATTAAAAAAAAAACTATCTTAAATTTTGGAAAATATTATCTTGGGATTGGCCCACATTTAAAAATGCCATGCTTGCTAGCTGAATTTTATTTTAAAAATTTAACCTGTGCGAAGAACTTGTTATCTTAGCTAGTTCATAATAGTTATCCAATGTTAAGAAAAGGGACAATATATGATTGGACTAAAAATTAAAACTTATAAACTGTTATATGGCTCTTTAATGCAAAAAAGTCAGAAATTTTAACATAAGAATTTTGTTAAAACAATTGAAGGGAAGCGTATACAATTTTGGATTTAAATGGATAAAAAATTGATATGTTACTCTTATTTTATCATAACTAATTTAAAATTTTATATTTTTTAATTTTGTATCAGTTTTTCCAATTATTTTAAATTGGCAACCAATACAAACATCTCTAAAAAGTATTCAGTAGAAATTTTTAAATTGTATGAAGTCAGATGGTCCTTTCCCAAGTATAATGGTCCCATTTTTTGAGCCCCATTACTATAACAATTTTACTGCAATTAAAATTTAGGTTAATTTAAAGAGCAGGTATGCAAAAAGAAAGGCAAGAAAAAAGATTTTGTAATAAATTATTATTAAGAAATCAATTGACCAAGCTAATTAATCCAGTAGCAATATAATTAAATTATCTGAGCTTTTTAACATTAATAGCAATTTTATTTAGCTCTAAATGTCAAAAATCATGAAGATGATCCTTTTTTTTACATCTGTATCAAAAATTGCAAAAAAGACTTTAATTGTTAAATATTGTTTAAATAACAGCATGTATTTTAAACCACAAGAAGCCTGAAACTTGATTCAAAACCAATTTCCTTAATTACTAAAATTATCAATCAATTCATTAATTCAAATAAACAGTATTAGAAAACAGTAATGATTCAGAAGATAATGAAACAACATTATCAACAAGTATGATACAAAGCTAAAGAATTTATATAACATCCAAAAAATATTTTACTTTCTAAAATTGCCATACAAGGTACGCAAATCTGAAAAAGTACTGTATGAATCTGACAAACTTGTGGACCTATTGTTTAGGAGAGAAAGGAAAGTAAATACCACCAGTATGGTTAATAGCCTAAAGTCATGCAGATATCAATAGGATATTTTTTATAAGCTGGTTTCCCCCCCCCTCCCCAAGAGCCTTCTGAAGATGAGCAACATCAATTTCAACAAAGACATGCTAAAAGTTTTTCTTCAGACTTGGGGACAGAGCAATTGAAACTTTTCCAAAGCTTCAGCAGGTCTATGGAGACAAAGTTTTGTCAATGTCAGTCTAAAGCATTTTTAGAAAGAAGTGAAATGATGGAAGGTACACAGCCCAAGAACTGTAACTTCAAAAACTGATAGAAATGTCACCAGAATCTGGAAATTTTGTGAATGTAGACTATTCCACTTGTCAGTTAATAATTAGGGAAGAGCTGAATTTGTATCATCCACTAATGAATTAGAAATGAGGAAAATCTATGCAAAGTTTCCAAAAAGTAAAAGCTTTCCATTATTCCTTCCACTTGAGTTCACATTTCTTTAAATCCCAAGATTAAAAATCCAATGCAGAAGACATCATTTAGAAAACATTTAGACTACTGAGAGTGAGTAAGTGAATGTTAACATTGCACTATTCAGCTAGTCAAGAGCTTTTGGCAACGGACCTTGAAATTTTGAATCATGGTCAAGTGACGAGGATGACACCTGAGCTGGCATCCCCCTTCTCCTAACTTCCACACCACACCAACAAGATGGCCTTTAGTCTTGACAGATTTAACGTACATCACCTCCCCCCCCCCTTACGTGGTGGATCTTCAGAGGTACTGGGCTTGAATTCGTGACACGCTGGCCACAAGTCCATTACCTTGATGATCTATCAAGGTAGGTCAAGGATGATCTCACGGTAGCCTAGATCTATACTATCATGGCCACTTCAAACTGCTGTAATTTACCAGCTCAAGGCAAGATTCAAAATCTGAATTTCAGCACTGCTATAGAGGTCAAAAAATAATCTCCAATGCTGTGGCTTCTGAAGACAATTGCCTTACATGACAAGATGCAACATCAAATATTTTAAAATAACTTTTTATAAATTTGAAATTACAATTTCACTACTTTATTTACACATTTTCTATGACACTTACTGGCACTTAAGAGAACATTGTTGGCAACTGGGTGCCACTGAATGAGTCCTACTCTCCTCTGGTGGCCAATGAGCTCTACGATGGGATCTGTTTGCGGGCGAACTAAGCCTCCATCCGGTATCTGCCAAACTCGTACAATCCCATCCTCTGAGCCGCTGGCGATGACATTGTCATTAAAGGGGCACCATGCAATGTCTAGGACTGGACCTCGGTGTCCACTTACCAGAGGATAGTTGGGTTCAATTCTACCAGTCTGGAAGAGAAAAAAGTAATATTTTTATAAATGAATAAAAGTCTAGTAAAAAATAATACAGCAGAATAAAGATCTACACAGTACTACTATTAGAAAAATAAAGTAGAAAAACAAATATACATTTTTTTTCTTCTCAAATATGAATTATAATGAAGAAATATGCCTTATACAAACAATACTTCACATAAATTCCACTATACCTGCAAAATGCATATTAGAAGATAACAGAATTTTTTTGGAGTTGCAATAAATATCTACTTAAAGTAATAGTGTGAATGTGTAATTTGTTTTAATTTGGATGAAACTGAAACACAAAAATAGTAAATGTTTTATTTCAATATTCTTAAGTCAAGATAATGTTTGAAATTTCAGAATGCAACTCCAATAATTAAATCCAGACTCATTTTAATATATTTACTATAATGAACCGTTGCCAAGAGAGAATATCTGTTCTCTCCTCTTGTGATAGCACATAATTAGGTAGGCTTTTACCCTTGTTATAATAAAATCATTTTCTTTTTATTTAAACATAAAATATGAATTCCCATTTAAAATCTTCAATTTAGCATTTAAAAATAATTACACATCAAATATGAAATAGAAAGAATGAAAAATAGTCATCTTTTTTCTAGTAAAAAATTTCATGAATTCATTCATTAGATTCAACTAAATAAAAAAGAATGAATAGTGAAAAGATTTGTCATATGACAAATGTTTTAAATAACATTTCAGTTATTTGATAATTTCATTAGAGTAAAAGATAATGCATACAAAGCAAAATTAAATTTTAAAATAGGATTATTGGCATATTTTGAAATCTGTAAATTCCTCCTCCCCCAATTGGAAATTGATTCATAACTCATCAACAGCAAATTTTTTTTTACAAAAAAAAAAAACAAAAAACAAAAAACATTAAAAATAATGTAAAAAAACTCTAAATTTTTCTCTTAATCAGGTTGAAAGAGTTTAGATTTTTAAGGAACCATTTTGGCCCATTACTATGATCATCCAAGTGAAACTTGCCTTGTTCAGTGGAAGTACCATGAAAGCACCTCCACCAGCGGCTTCAATGACAATGGCTAAGAATTTGGGATTCACGGCACAGAAACTGGAATCCCATGAGTTTGACGTAATCCGAATATTGTCATAACATTGCTCACGTTTCAACTGCTGTCCAAAAATGTGACGAAATTTGCTACTGCGGACTATTCGGAAAGACATCTGAAATGACATGGTAAACAAAATCATTTTAAATATATATTAAAAAAAATTGCTTCAGGTGAATTAAAGATATAGCATCAAATACTGAAACATATTTCTTAATTTCATAAAACAAATTTTGTGTTTGGACATTTAGAAAACAGATTTTAAAAAAAACCATTATATTCAGATGAAAAAAAATTATTTTAAAAAGAAAGAGAGATGTTGAAAACACTAAAATAATTATATATTTCAAATATTAAAATATGCTGTATTTCCCAAAAACTTATCTCTGCATTAAAATACAGAACTTAAAAAGTTTTCTTAGCAGTTAATTAAAAAAGCATGAAATTCGTTTTCTGATTGAGTACTAAATCGACAAACTGTTCAAATGTTAAAAAGAAATAAGTTGTTCATTGTATGAGAAAATATACTGTTCCCAAAAGGTTTTATACAAACACTTTAAGGGGGGGGGGGAATCAATAACTACTTCAAATAAAAATTTTCATTTAAAAAATAATAATTTGAATATATGATTTTCAATAAGAATAACTAAAACAGTTGCTGGATGATATTTGAAGTGTTGGAATTTTTATGATTTTTTACCAATATATACACTTTTCTTTTGTAATTAAGAAAAAAAAATACCATTAAATACTTTATTAACGAAAAGGGAAGGTTGAGTGAGAGTTATATTAACATCGCACTATAAAGCAACACGAGAGCTATTGGCGATGGACCTCGAAATTTTGAACCTCGGTCAAGTGACGAGGACGACACTTCAGCTAGCACCATTTTCTCTAAACTACAACAGCACCCTATCGGGAGGATTTTGAGCCACGAGAAATTTAATGTGCATCAACCACCTCCACATGGCGGGTGGCACTAGGACCCTAACCCGCGACACACCAGCCACGAGTTCGTGATCATAACCACTAGGCTACCATGCCCACTGAAAAGGCTTAGGGGGAGAATAAGTGTTTCCAAAAAATGTATTTGTGTGTGGAATTTGCTTATACTGATTCATATAAATATTCTAAAGATTCCGTTTTGCTATAAATAAAATAAATTCCAACAGCAAAAAATTCCATGAGATTTTTTTTTAAAGCAACACTTTAAAAATCTTAATGCTAAACAGTTTCCAATCTCAAAACAAAAACATGTAAAAATGCGTAATAAATTCGCTATTTAAAAACTGATGCAATACTCTATAAGAGTTTATTTAATGATCTTTTACCTGACTGACCAAGGAATGAGATTCACAAAACAATGACACTTTTAAAAAATATATTTCACAGGTTTTGGTTTCTAGTAGAAATGCACATTATAAATAATTTGTGGGGGGGACTATACCTTTCCATGAGAAAAAATTTGAATACAGTAGTTTTTTGTCCATTTACATTAAGCAGTTTAATAGGAAATTTTCCATCTACGAAATTTCGTTCCAAATGAAATTACTATTTACACACGTATTGCCGTAAAAATGCACAATTCATTTGGAAATATTAATTTCCTTGGTTTTATCACAGCTGAACAAGATTTATATTGTTAAAACCTCAAAAGAATTGAATTATTATGTTAACGGAAAAAATAACTTTTAAAAAAATTTTTCGTTATGAATACTTTTTTTTTCTTCAGTAGAATTATAAAGTGCTCAAAAGTCCATATTTCAAATTCCACTAAAATACGACCATTAGTTAGTTCCACAGATTAGGAAAAAATTGCGAGTCCAGGTATATTTTTGATTGCGGTAAAATATTTTTATTTTCTGATTCAATGCTAGTTTTCAAACACCCCTCATAATATATAAAGATTACCATAAAAGAAGAGTACAAAGGAATGTTTCCATATTGTCACAGTAGCTACGAATATCTTATACAGCGCTTGCATGAAATTTTGGATTGACAAGTTTCTGGATATTTCAAAATTCTGGGATCGTTAAAATTTAATTTTTTGCACAGGTATATTTGATATATACCTTTTCTCGTCCATTTCGTATTTTCATAATTGCAAAACAACGGCGTATTAATAGATTCTGCGTCGAATAAAAAATTTTACAAAGCGCTAAATTCACGATGGTTACATAACAGATACTATCATATGTTTTCCAATGAAGTCAGTGTTTGTTAACGTCGCACTTAAAGCTACATTAGCCCCGAACTGCGTCATTTTAAGCCGCGGTCAAGTGACAACCGAGCTGACACCACACTCTCCAAATTTCCTCACCACGCCTAACATGATTCAATGGAACCAGGGCTCGACAGCCACGAGTTCGACCCTGATCACTTGGCTGTCTCTGCTTTCCGGTGAAGTATCAAAGTTTACATTAATCGCATACTTGTTGGAGACTCCGTATATTGCATTCACAACTTAAAATGTAATATAATCAGATAATGTGTCTGCATTAAGGTTCCCCCACCTTAAATAAAATATATAATGTTTATGTGTTGCTTAGAAATTCATCAAAAAGTCTCAACGAAAAACAAAAGTTGGTTACAATGAAACGCATATTAACAGATGATTACAAACAAGAAAATGGCATGCCATGTGACCATGACGTCATAGGAATCGAAACTATTGTCAGATCATCCACATTAAAAAGCACTCGGAAACTTGTAGATTTTTGTATGAAATTCGAAATTTGGCTTATTTTAAGATCGGTATGCGGGGGAAAGGCATTCATAACAAGAAAATTCTTTTCAGAAAATACAAAACTGCTTATTTAACTAATTAATATCATAATTTGATTCCCATTCACTTATTCAATAACGATATTCATTTGGTTCAGCAATGATGAATATTTCAACAGTTATTATGACACTGCATAATTAAATATGTTTTCCATTTCATTATGTATTTAGCTAACCATGAAAAATATATCTTACGACACGTACATCACTTTACAAAACCGATTACATACCATTATTGTTCACAAACCCGTTAACAGGAGCAAATAAAAATATTATGGTGAAGAAAATTTGAAATCTACATACATAAAGACAGAAAAAAATATTTTAAGTAATATTAACAGACAATACGAATTCATTTCGACCAACGCACACTGGGGCAGGAATGACCCTCATCACTGTCATTAAATGAACTAAAGCTGCGAGACCTAAAGTCGATCGAATGCTTTTATACACATGTATACTTTGGGAGAAAAACATTTTAGTAAAGAACATTATTTTTATTAAAAAAAGCACATTAAAGTTTTTTTTTTTTTTTACAAAAAGAATAGTATATATATATTTATTACTATATCTATATAGTATGATAACCACTGAAATAATTGGCAACAGGGAAGATTTTCACTATATACAAAGAGAAAGTATTAAATTCTAATGAAATGTTTAAAAAATAAATACATATTTATTGATAAGAGTTTAAATAAATTGTAAGTACTCTAAAATTACTTCATTATGAACAATACTTAATTACTGAAGATAAGGCATATTCATCGTCATCACAACTGTTGCGTTATCATCTGACTTATTTAGAAATAGATCTATCAAAATGTGATGTCTCCAGTCACACTTTTTATTCTATTTATTAAGTTTTATTACACGGTTACACGGTTTCATACATCTTGACATATACTGAAACTACTCAATTGCTTTTTAAAATTTATTTTCTAAGTGCGACTTTTTTTTTTTTTATGCGGACCTTCTCCACCCGCCATTAGAAAAAAATTCTGTATTATTCCGACGAATTTGCTACATGTAAGAATTTATGAAATTTTCTATATATTTTTGAAGTGAAAACTTTTTAGCGGCGTTGGGCACTTTTTGGTAGGGGAAAATCTTATGGGTTCACGTCACCGACATGCTCTGACTGGCGCACGTGCAGTGTGATGTTCGCCTTAAGACACTTTTTGAATGGGTGAAATCTTGTGCGTTCGCGTCACCGAGATGCTTATAGCAATATATCTGTAGCTATACAGCTGACGTATAGTGCTGTGTATATCTTATAAGTGAAATTCAATGTATTTAGTGAAAAGTTCAATGTATATACTGTGCCTTGCTCGTTGCGATTCCGAGAATGGAAAACACATATTAATGTGTAGTTGCCGTTTATATTTCGCCTGGAATTTTTATTCGAAAATTTGATGATTTATACAAAAGAAGGTTCTGAAATACTCGAAAAAGATTTGGCGAAAAATATCTCATAATGTACCGATGATTTTAAGGGGAGACTTCAATATTAACTTTGCACATGATAAAAATCCACCACTAATTGAATTTCTAAATGAAACACTTAATTTAAATATGTCCAATGAATGATCGAAAACTCAGTACTACAAAATATAAAACGACGATTGATGCTGTTTTTAAGCGATACTTAGATAAATTTGAATCAAACATTTTCCTTTCTTACTTTAGTTACCATAAGCCTATTTTATCTTTTTTAGAAAATGAAATAATTGAAAGTACAAAAAGTCTACATATTGTTGAAATTAATGATGACAATGATGCAAACAATTAAAATGTTAAAAATCAAGTACATTGAAATTTAACTAAATGCAAATACTATCCATAAATAATATGATTGTATATTAATTGTTATTTCAATTGAATTGTATTTATATTTTGTCATGATCCCTTACA
This sequence comes from Trichonephila clavata, assembly GCA_019973975.1. NCBI lineage: Eukaryota > Metazoa > Arthropoda > Arachnida > Araneae > Nephilidae > Trichonephila > Trichonephila clavata. Next base: position 82,846 of record BMAO01030679.1, on the reverse strand, counting down.
GCCCCCCCGTAACATATTTGAATAATAAAAAACCATATAAACATGCATTTAGTTGTTGCTCGGAGTGTCAATAGATGGGAAAACCAGATTGATGTTGATAATTTTAATTCACAAACGTTATGAAATTTCAAATTTTAATACTAAAAGTTCTAAGTTTTCACTTCTATCGGTAGTCTCTATATAACTGCCAATTTTTGTGTGGTCCCTATCTACCGCACGAAAACAGGTTTAACTGTACTTTGTATTCTAACCAAGTAATATGAGAGGTTATCCTGAAATCACTTTATATTTAAATTTTTGGCAGATTTTCAGCGCATTTGCCCCATTGTGGGGCGGTAATTTCTGTACCAAATTATGTACGTCTATGAAATTTGATCTGCTAACCCTTGAGCTTTCCTTTAATATCATTTCATTAAAAAAACAAGATTCATAAATTATGTTTTGTCACAATACTATTCTTTTCACAATACGAAAAGGAGACAATTGACGGAACACTATACCTGTTCTGTTGATCAATGCTGGCCTTTTTGTTTAAGTGAATTATTCAGTTTGTCCAACTGATGAGATTGTAATTCAGAATTAATCGTTGTGTTGTCCGGTAAAAAGCTAAATTTTTTTTTAAAAAAACTGATTCCTGTAAAATTTTACCAAACAGACACCATCCCTTTTTTTAACACCCTTTTATTCGCTTCACTTGTATGTAACGAAATCTTTGAACTCAATTTTTACCCACTTTAAAAGGTCAGATTAATTCGAAATATTGCTCACTTGTCAAGGACCGATGACAATACAATATTTTAATAATTTCCATTGTCCTGATCAGGATCATCAGAAATAACGATTTCCCATTTTCAGATCCCCTCCCGCATCTGGCAACTCATTTCAGATCCCATTTCCAGATTTAGCGACTAAAAGATTAAGTTACAAATTGGCTCCAATTAACTAGAAAATGGTGTTCTTCAGTTTTTCTAAACTATCCTTTATTTATTTTGATGAATGTTAGCTTTCAAAATGTTTTGAGCCGGTTCATGATCTCTTGCGTTTGACAAGACAACTTATTTCTCATCCCCAGTGATGACGCGCTTCGAAAACGGATAATTCACAAGCATCAACACCAATTTCTCTGAGTGAGAACATAAGGAATCCATATGCCGAGTTTTAATGTTAAACCTAGGCCTTTCAAGTGGTCATGAACGATTGAATTCGACAAATTTAACCTTTCAGCGATCTCACGGGTTGTTTTTCACTGGTTCACATCAATGAATGCATTCGTGTTCTCTATCAGCTCAACTGGCTTTCCCGAACGTGGTGCACCTTCATCAAAATTGCCAGATCGAAATTCTACAAACCAGTTTTGGCACTACTGTACTACCAATACATCGTCATACACATCGGGTAATTTCTTTCTTGCTTGGACGGCATTTTTACCTTCTCGATAGTAAAAAAGTTGCGGCGGTGTCCATCAAAAATCCATTTCCCGTCGGGAACGAGTGACGTCTCGACGGTCAAGCAGTTTCTCGTGGGAAAGTATCCCAGGGTGGACACCCGGCGCTGATGTCCGAAGGGAAGTCAACCTTTGACCTTCTTTGATCTAGCCGACAGTAAGGTGCCGCACGGTTCCCACGCCAAGCCACGGTTTCAAAATACACCACGCGAAGGGGAACTTTCGACCAATGGAAGAACGATTTCACTGAATACGTCCAAACAGAAGTGACTACACATCACGTGTCACTTTCGTGGGCGGGACGTATTCCACCTTTAAAGAGACTCTAAAACCCCGAGAGGAGAGAGAGAACAATAACGCAGAGACATGATCTAACTTCAACAGTATCTCCAATTCCAGCCAGCACCTGCACCCCAGCATTGTTCCAGCTCTCGTTTAACGCAGGAGCAAAGACCGGTGCACTCCACAGCACTGCCTGTAACAGAACATTATCGCACCGGCATAGCACCGCGGCAAAGTAAAATATGCCGAAAATGCTGCTTTCATATTTGAAAGGGACCCACCAAAAACTACCGAGTAGAATCAGTTGGGCAAGCCTTGCTATACCAGTTCTCAAAACATACAATGATTATGCGGCATAAATGTGAAGTTGGGAGTGAAAAAAATACTATTAAATTCTCTGTCCCCGGGAAGAAACGAAATTACTTTCTGAACAGCCCAACACATTAGCTTTTATAACTTAAACAAGTATACTTTGGGGTTTCTTAACAGTCAAAAAATATACCTGCAATGAATTGGAGAATTTTACTTCTATCAAGAATCACTCGTGAAATTATCCGATTATAGATATAATTGGTTCTACTTTCCAAAAAAATTGAAAAATCTACACAACAAAATTTTTAAAAAACAATATGAATTGTTTCGTTAAAAAAATAAATTTCTTCCATCTGCATTGATTTTCTCACAGGTATTCTTATCCTTAAATTGGAAACAATAATCACCGTGAAAGCATTTCACGTACTACTGGAATGTCATGTAACGAATATATTTCTCTTTTAGTTCAAGAGAGAACGAAAACAAACCTCTTAATCTGTCTAAAGTGTTTTTCACACAACTGAAACATAAACATCGTAAAAATGACGAACACATTTTCCGGTTCTAGTTTTTCCCTTTTTAATTATTAGGAGAGATACCAAACATTCAAATGCTTAAAAATTCTCATAAAAGACCTATATTCTACTTTCATTCTGTTACACTTGCATATCGTAATTAAAAACAATTTAACGTTTTAAAAAATAAAATGGAAAAATTCATCACATGTATTTGGAATGATGCAGTCAATTTAGTTGATAGACTTTAATTTTTAAAAAACTCATATCGCGTTGTAAAAGAACCGAGTCAGTCAGGGCTTTTATGCTTATTAACTTTTATGCTTATTAGACAACTTAAATTTACCTCTTAAAAACATGCATGATTCAATTGGAAACTTCCCGTTACCGGCAAAGTATGAAATGCCGGCATTCTATAGAATGCCTAGTCATTCTATACAATGCCGGACGTTTTTAGGCAAAGTATGAAATATGAGATTTATTACATACTTTGCCTAGGCATTGTGTAGAATGCCTAAAGCTATTTAGGCAAAGTATGAAAAAAGGTCATGATAAGGATATTATATCAATGACTTAGATTCCTAAAAGTACAAATGTTACTTTGACAAAATAATGAGACTGACATTAAAAAAATTATTGCTAAATTGTGATTTCGCATATATTTGCACTGGAATTCCTTCAGTAGTTTCAAGTTGATAGAAATCATCCTATTTCTCACTCATTACAAGTGCCAATATATTGGCATTCGGAAAGAAAAAAAATCAAAGTTTTGTACTACAATAACTTTTTTTTAAAAAATAATTTTCTGTTTTTTCTGGCAAGTTTCTCGTTGGTGGATGAACAGTTCAATCTCATAACGTGCAACATTTTTGTATTTGGTTGAAAGTTCTTTCAGAATTCTATCACATCCCCAGAATCCGGAATTTAGTTTTGCTTTTGGCAAATTGAATTCCTAGAACAAGTTCACATCATCAAACTGGGTGTTAAAATTACCGGTAGCAATCGGTATCACCTACATGGTGCCGCACTAAAAAGGGATACCAGCACCTGGGAATGTACTAGGTCTGAAAATGGTAAAAATTATCAATCTGCAGCCCCATTGAGGGAAAAAAAGAATCTGTGACGTATAGCAGTTCTTCCCAACTGTTTTCTCTTCTCGGAAATTTCAACGTTTGATATTTCTTATGCTTTCCACTGAGGTGGGAACGTTGATTATTTTTTAAATTGCTCTGATTGTCTTAGTTTAATTGTAGTTCTGAACATGCTTCAGAGAAAATCTGAGTTGCACTAAAATTATAAAATGATTTTACTAAAATAGAAGTGATTTCCAGAAAGTCTACAACACCCTAGCAAATATATAGCAAATAATATTCATGCCCTGAGTGGCTACTGCTCTATGCGTACTGACTTCTTTACATTTAAAATGAGTTTACTTTTACTTCTCGCAGACATCAATCATACTAGCATATTCAGCAAACCAATCTCTGGTTCCTTCTTATAGTATTTACTAGCATTTTATGTGTTATTAACTTCTAGTAGGTTGCTCAGCTTAAAAACTTTTTGAGCATCAACTCTGAATTTTGGGACATAGCGTTGAATATTGTTCGAATGGTGCCATGAACCTATGGTGCAAACTCTTAGCTGTTGCGTGCCAAACTATCTACAATATGATTCATCGTACACAGAGTAGAACATTTTGAAATAACGTACAATAAATTTGTTGAGAAAGAAAAGTGCCACTGAGAAAACACTACAAATCTCTTTAGTGCTAAGATTCAAGAATATTTAAAATAAACAATGGAAACACATTTGGATCAACAAACTATTTACTAAACAATCTTCAATTGTGAGAGTTAGAAGCGGATTTTTGAGAGAAATGCCCGATCTTTTTGAGGAGGGGGTCCACAAGGAGCACTTTCCAGCAACGTCTCGGGAACACATCCCAAATATCACTCCCATGGTAAGGAGAATCTGGTAAATAACCATTTTATTCAGCAAGAAAATTCCTACTTTCATGTACCATCTTCTTTAAAATAAAACTAGAGAAGAACGAGATTTTATTATAGATTTGACATTGATAGTTATCAAATTGAGAGCTACAACGAGTTATCGAGAATTCCTCATCCACAAAGCATATAAGACAACACTTAGCCTATATATACATAGAGCTGAGTTGAATAATACAAGTTCAGCGATCTCACCCCTGCTCTTTGCAAAGGGAGATTATGTTGTCCTGAGCTATACAGCATGCCTTTGCACAAAATTTTAGGTTAAATAAGAAGGCATCAAGCAATGGTACTCAAGCCATGTTGAATTAGGCGAAAGCAGACTGCTTGATGCCTGATGCCAAAGAAACAAGAAAACTAAACAAGCATAAATCTACCTTATGTATACACTGAAAGAAAGTTAATGACAAGGTCCGATTCAAAAATAAAGGTAAAATTTAATTACCAAATTCCAACTACTCACTCACAAACTAGGACTCAAACGAATACCCTCACCTCGATTCAAGGACATACCTGAGAGGGATGAAAATCCACAAAGATAAAACAAGAGAACGTACCAGCAATATAGGAACTACTCTGACACAGAACTGACTCCCTGTTCTCCTGCCCTGCCATTCTGACGATCTTGCAGCGAATTAATGACTGTCCCAAAAACGATCTGTATTAGGACAATTGTCTGGATATTGCTGAGGTGGTATATAGGACCTTCTGTCCTACATGAAAATAACTTTCCATTTCCATAAACGCGACAACCATACTAACTAGTACGCCGTTTTCTTCTCTTCCACAAACCAAAATGCGAGCACTTCAGTTAAAATCCAATAAGCTTTTTTTTTTGTCTCAATCATAATCGCGCTGTTCATCTTACGCAGGTTTCAAGAAGTACCCAATTTTGCTAGTTCTTCAGATTTAGTGGCACGAAGGCCTCATTGAGAGCAGGATGAATTATATTCCATGCATGAAAGACACTTCAAGTTTCATTTAAATTATTTGTTCAAATTATGTTTTGATTTGTTAAGGACACGTGGTTTGTTTCATTTTTAAGCACTGCTTTCTTTTTCCTAAGGGCGAATGGCCGTCTTACTTTGAAGCTACTCTAAGGAAATCGATGACATACCTCGTAATTTCGAGCCACGATCAAATGAGGACGACAAACGAGCAGACCCTCACTCTCCAAATTCCATCCTCGGTAGATTTAAAATACATTCTCAACTTCAGATACACCAGGACTCGAACCCACGACGCTGGTAACGAGCTGGTGACCTAGATTACTCAATATACTGCGGCAACTCCCCCTCCAAGGGCGAATGAGTGAGTGTTTCTAGACGTCGCACTGAAAAGCAACACAAAGGTTATTGGGAATGGATCTCAAAATTTTGAACCACGGTCAAGTGACGAGGACGACAACCGAGCTAGTATCCCTCCTCCAAAGTACCACATTTCGCCAAACGAAAGACTACGATAGATTTCACATGCATCATTCTCTATAAAAGGCGAGTCAACAATGACACTAGAGGCTGAACTCATGACACGCTGGCCACGAGCTCGTAACCCTGACTACTGGACTACTGCGGCCTTCCTCCGGGAACGAGAATAAATCCAGTTTCACAGGACGGTATTCAATGGAAACGAATTTGCGTCTTACCGAATCTCAATTTCTTAACTAATGAAACTGAATCCGCTTTCGTGCAAAGTGGATGGATCACGTTATGAATAAGGTCACATAAAATCATCAAAACCAGTAACTCGCTCTTCAATTTCATATCATACCTCGATGCAGGGACATCTTAAGACTTCTTGAGGCTCTGGGCCCGCAAGCAAAAGTACATCCTGGGTGAGTGAGTGAGTGATTTTGGGGTTTATTGGCGCAAGAGCCAATTTAGGCTACACTGCGCCAAACATTTGTTTTAATATCTGTGGTCTAGACGGGAAGAGAGAAAGAATGAATGAATTGAATGACAAGAAAGAGGATCGAAAATAGAGAAGGATCACTAGGGTACCCCGGGTTCGTGAAGCCCGTGTTTACCAAAGACAGTAAACCCCGTGGGAAAAGGAAAAGATCACTAGGGCACCTCGGGATTGTGACACCCGTACTCACCTAAAGAAGGTGAGCCCCCTGAGGGGCAAAGTACATCCTGGGCCCCTACTTAATTGTAGCCCTTCCCCTATGACCCATAAAAGTAGAAAGTGTATAACATACGTTGTCAAATACTCGTACAAACTCGAAACAAATGAATGTGTATGACTTACAATCGTACAAACCGGCTGCCGCCGTTAGACTGAATGAGTAATAATGGTGTACGGTAGCAGGCCTAGGCCAAAACATGGACGACGGTCATCACAAGGAGCCAGCAGACACGTCGTTCGAAGTTCCAAGTTTTTCGGAGAATACAACTGGAAATAACATTTGACCATTGAAATTATTCGAATCATGATCTTAAGGCTGAGTTGAGTACGAGACGAGGCCCCCCATTGATGCCGAGGCCCTGGGCCCGGGTTCAGTTGGCCCATGCCTTAAAACGTCCGTGCCTCCATGGAAATAAATGACTATATCTAGTCTTGAACTCGCGATCCATTACCTACAATGATACCTCACGATTGGTACAAAAGATTAATTTTGACACCATGCACAGCCATGGGAGTTAAACGAGAAAATTTGACTAACAGGTTGATTTTCCCTCTTTATTTTTTTACTTCAACTCTGGCTCTCTTAAAAGAATTTAAAATACAATGTTTTCACCACATAACGTGGTGTACAATCAGCATCTATCGCAAAATGCAAGCGATTATCAACATTTCATGTAATCATTCTCTGTAGACTTATAAGGATTTAAATAACTTACGCGTGAAAAAGCGACGTTTTGACCATTTTCAACAGTTAAAGTCTCAAAGAATGGTGAAAACATTTTTAAACAGGAAAAAGCTGATTACTTAATTATCTCGATAAATCTATTCCGAAGATGAAAAGATAACTTTGTTAATTAGTTATTACAACGCGCAAAATCCTTCGATTCGGAATTATTTGAACCAAATTTAGATTTAGTTATAACCGAATATATTGCGACTACAAAGATAATCATTAAAAAAATTGTGCAACAAATGTCTATATCTCATTCATTTAAAAACTTTAAATTAATATGTACAGCTGTTAAAAAAGCGAGGGGGGGGGACAGACATTCAACTTTCGTCTCATCCCAGTGGATCAAAAAATTCAAAGGTAACTAAATTATGAATTCAATGGTTTGATTCATTTTCTAATGATCAATGGAGGGTTTCTTCTTCCGAATCCGTATATCTAATGCAGCTACGGTTGTAGAGGTTAAAAGTCCTTACATTGGTATGAGTTATAAAAGTTTGCAAAGCAAGATAGTTTTTGGTGTCGTTTTAATCAATTGACCAAAGTTCAAATATACAAGGTCCACCGCCAAACAACCACCTTGGCGTTCTTTCGAAGAATTATCTTAATAAACGACCAATCTCCGAGATACTAATTTTTCATGACATATAAATATAGTTCGAATTTCGTACTTCGATTGAAAAATAGGACTCTTGAGTTAAATGATTGCCTGAAACGTGTAACGATTAACAATTTTCTACTTTTACCCCTGTAATTCAAAAATGAGCTCGAAAAAGAATTAAAACAAATTTTTTTTTCCGCTAATGAGCTGTGGATTGGCATTTCTACCTTTGCAGGCCTGGTACATTCCCCGGGAGCTGGTATCACTTTTTAGTGCAGCATCGTATAGGCGATACCAATTGCCGCAAACAATTTTGACGCCCAGTTTCCTCTCCAGAGGGAAACACCTGAGCTCTGACGATGCGAAATTTGTACTTGGGAATTTAATTTTGCCGAGAGCATCCAAGCCAAACGGACACTCAAGGGATTTTAAACATGCCGCATAATCATACAATATGGACGCTGCCTATTTTCTGTATCATGAAAATCCACCGACTTGGGCCGGGGTCGAACCCGCAACCTTAGGTGCAGAAGGCCCCAGCGATAAACCAACTAAGTCAACCAGCCGGCGAATTAAAATATGAATTACATACAGTTTCAGGGGGAAAGAACGTAAATTGCAACGAGAGAGCCAAATTTATTAGATATTTGATTTCCATGTACCTTAAATGATTCCTTTATTCAAAATTTCATACAGTTCAGGAAATATAAAAAAGGATTCAAACATACGAGGGGTAATTGTAGTCTTTTAAAGAAGGACCGTTTACAGCATTTAAGTGCGGATCGATAAATATGGATCTGCTCTTATCACGTGTTATTTGAAAAACGTGAAAAATATTCTGATTTATTTACACGGAAGTAGTCTTGCTTTATGCCATCTAACAGTGTTTCAGAGGTATCCAAAAAAAATTATCAAATTCTAATAAAATTGGAAAGATACGGCAGTTGCGTCATTCTTCACCTAATTCTTAGAAAGAGAAAGAAACCATACTGCAAAATAAGAAAAACTAATAAAATTTCTAATTTAATTATTTCAAGTAATAATTCAGTTTAAAAAGTAAAATCTAAATTTAACAAGAAACCCAAGTGTTTTGAATAATGAATAGTACGTAAAACTCCTTTTTGAGTTAATAGAAATTTTAGCAAAGTCGAATCGTTTTGGTACTTAGTTTTTAAAATAATAACATCCTTTATTTTAAATTTTGTATACATGCCAATCCATATGCGCAGTTACTCAATTTTCCGCCAGAAATACATAGTATAAACAAATATATAAATGCAATTTTTTTGCAAAAAGAGAGAAAAAAAAACACTTCGAGGAAGAGCAAAAGTGTGCGATAAAAAATCTATCAGATAAAAGAGACATATAGGGTGTCCAAAAAAATAAAGTTTATAACAACATCTTTTGTTCTTTTAAGATGTGACGGCTTAAAATAATGGGTGAAGTCAGACTAAACTTTCAGCCAAGAAAATGTATTCTTAAGCGATAATAGAGGACCGAAAACTCAAGTACAAAAACAGTTTAGAAAGGAGTTTCAACGAAATTCAGTTCTAAAATCGAACGCATTTCGCAGAGTGCTCAATAAAAAAACGTTTTATTCCTAGACAAGTCCACACTCGCAATGAAGATGATCACGACAGGAGTGAGTGGTAGCAAGTATAATGTGCAATCCATTCCCATACAGGGTTGTTTGGAATGATGAAGTCACGTTGTTTAAGTTTAATGGTTTAGTTATCACAATTCCATCCACTGGGCAGCTAACAATTCTCATGTGACTGTGGAACACCATGTGAACTAATCAGGAATTACAGTGTGGTATGGTTTGTCAGCATTTGAGTTAGTTGGATCTCTCTTTTTTGATGACACCCTGACGGGTGTAATGAACCACAACTTGCTATATGAATACGCTAAGCTACGCATTGAAGAGAGATATTTACGAATCTGGAACATCTTAAGGCATGGGTCCAGGGCCTCGTTTGGTTCTCGACTCAGCCTTGATAAGATGATTAGAATAATTTCAAAGGTCAAATGTTATTTCAGTTTTCTTTGAAAAACTGAAATGTCAAATGGCTACGTGTATTGATCATCCTCCATGTATAGGCCTAGGTCTACCATCATACACCATTGCTCATTCAGACAAAAAGAGACAGTCGATCGAGACGGTTTGTGCGATTGTAAATCATGCACATTTGTTTCGGATTATTGTTTGCATGAGTATTTGACAGCATATTCCATGTACTGTCTACTTTTAAGGGTGGGGCCTACATTTGTGTAATGGCCCAGAGCCTACTTCTGAGTAGGAGCCCAGGGCCTCAAATAGTCATGATGTCCCCGTTAGTGATAAAGGATACTTCCAGCAGGATGGAGCTCCTCGCTACTATTGTGACGCAAGGGCCTATCTAGACAGCCACATGGATAGGACCACGTATCGAGTACACTCGACGCTCACCAAATATGACTTCGGTGGAGGCATTTCATGCACAATGCTTACAGCATTGAAACCAACTGTAATCAATGGATTGATAGCAGCCTTTAAAAAGAATGTACCCAAATACCAACTTAAATTATTACAAACGTTTTGAATTCCACTGGTCAGCGTTAATAGCTGTGCCTGGCCACAATGGCCGACAATTTGAACACCTCCGTTAAATGGCTGTTTCCTACATTTGTTTACATTATTTTGATTTTCGAAACTGTTCTGCATCATAATAATTGTAAGTGTTAGTCATTCAAAGAGTATATACATTCTTTGGGGCATTCAGTATTTACAGCTTACAATGCTTTATAAATCTACTTCCAATACAGGATTAAAGCTTAACAGAGAATAAGGAGTTTGCTAAGGATGTCATAAAAAAATAAAACCGTTCTGGATATTTTTGGAACAAAAAAATATTTACTTTTTAGGAACCCAAAATGTCTGCATATTTCCCAAAAAAAATAATAAGAGGGAGAGATTTTTTTTTACTACAACAATCCTAATAATATTTAATTCCGCATAAAATTTGCATTTAAATTCAACTGCTTACTTTTGAAATTTTTAATTCTATTTTGAGGGAAACTCATTAACTCATTAGTATTTAAAAAATAGTAAGAGTGCGCATACTTCTGAATTTGTATTAACTAGCACTACGGATGGATCTCGAGTCTATTGGGGAAAAAAAATTCAGAAAAGTGTACAAATACAGTTTAGAGCAATTCATACTTCGCAAATTCTAACTATGCGATTGATTTAATGATAAAATAAATGGTAAATGATTTCTGGAAAGCTTTTCTCCGTTCAAAAAGTTTTTTAAAAAAAACCAATTTGGTCCAGAAATGTCTCTCTCCTGAAGCCGCGAGAGAAGAATAGTCCATTTACTTTCCAATCTGCCACGTTAGGAATGACGCTAGATGACGTGAATGAGAGAAACACACAAAATTCTCTTCCATTGCTGTGGCATTTCGTCATGACTTTGTTCCGTGACATCACATACAAACAATGCGTACGTGTCGTCATCCCCCATTTGGCAGACGATTAGGCGAAAAGTATTGGAATACCTCGACTGGACCATCGGAATTCTTAAAAGAGCCGTCATCACCAAAAAAGAAAAACATTCCTTTTTCGCCCAACACTAATAGTGTGTCGAGAATAAACAAAGCAGAAAGGATTGAACACAATTCAATGAACTTTTGAATAAAAACAAGCGGAACAAGCGTGGTATTTTTTTCTTGCATCATAAAACAAAATTTACAATATATGCATTCCCTAAGAACATGTTTTGAATAACCCAAAATATGTATTAAAAAACACTCGAGTAACAAATTCCTTTAATAAAAAATGAGTTTTTTCGCACACCGTTTTCGATTGGCGAAGAACTGACTGCTTCACAATACAATCACTCGGGTGTAAGCGAGTGAGTTATATTAACATCGCTCTATAAAGCAACACGAGGGCTATTGGCGACGGATCTCATAATTCTGAACCTCGCTCAAGTGATGAGAACGACACCAGAGCTGGCACCAGCCTCTCCCAAATACTACACCACAACAACGGGAGGGCATTGAACCGTGATAGATTTAACATGCATCGGGCCCCTTCTACACGGCGGATTTTCAGTGGCACCAGGACTCGAGTTTGCGATACCAAAAATCACTCGGCGTAAGAAATCTATAAAAGTTTTCGGCGAAATATGTAAATGAAAAAAATTCTTTAATTTCCAAATGAAACACAAGATTTTCTATAGTATTATACAAATAAATCGTCCCATAACTTTGCGTGCTTCATTTAATAAATTTTCCACCTTTAGGTTCTTCAGGGGGTTCTTTTAAGGGGGTGTTCACGGATCTGGACCCCCCCCCCATAAGGACCATGGGGGTAGGGGTTTTTTTCTTCGTCTGATGATAATCCCATGTATATAGTCCTGAACGGGCCCTGTATCAAAAATTTCTTGGGGCCCTTTTTTTGGGAACCTTTAATATTTCACCATTTTTTTTTTTTTGGTATATTGGGGCCTTAGTGGCCCACACAAGAAAAGGGGAGAGGGGGAGTTCAAGGTTGAAAGTCCACCATTCTCGTATCATGCTCCAAATCCCTGCCTAACATATTCTTTTGATTTTGTCGATTTTCGGGAACAAAAAACAGTTAAAAATTAATTATTGAATAAATAATCAGCATTAATTAATAAAATTAACTATTAATAACAATACTTAATTAAATTTTACCTACTATACACACATAGGATTTCAATAAAAAAATCAAGGGCTATGGGGGGTGTCTCCGTACCCAGTGACCCCCTTTGTGTGCTCTATTGTGGGACCCCATATCATTGATACGGCGGTAGCTACGCCCCTAATAGTACGTAAAATATAATTTAGAGTTTGCGATTACCAATTTATTTATTAATTAAATGCTAATTATTAATTCGATAATTTACCTTTTTCTGCCCCCCCCCCAAAAAACAACAAAATCAAAAGAATATGTTTGGCGTCGTGTTGAGGGAAAATACGAAAATGATGGACTTTCGACCCTGGGACCTCCCCCCCCCTCAAAAAATTTTTGTGCGCCATTGTCGTTCCATTTTATAGCCATTTTTTAACAAGCGCTTTGAGAGAATACTTTTGTACAGATTTCCATAAATGCATTAGGCACAAATACCAAATTAAGAGGTTCACCGAAGTATTCAAGATTTTTTCTAGATTGTAAATAAATAACTTTTCACAAAATGTTATGAAAGAAAATCTCCATGCGCATTTGGGCAAACCCCTTCCTTTCTCCTCCCAAAATAATTTTGTAGTAAAAATCACAAAAAAAAGCAAATCCTTTTAGATTTGAATCTTATTAGTAACAGTTTAATGTCAACAAAAAGCGAGCGTAACAAAGCAGTCGTCTAATTAGGCTCAATTTTCCAGGCAGGTTCGGATTGGATGGGCGTTTATTAATAAAGAGGCGTTATTCCAAGCCATCTATTCATCTTTCCAGTTTCCGAGGCGGCCAAAACAGCGGTAAATTTGGTCGAGTGCAGCAGAATTTCGCGTTCCCCGCTGCGCTCTTTCTTTTTATAGATGATTTCAGTTGTACTCACCGTCCGCCCTCACTAGAAAGTTCCCGGTGCCAACATTTTAAATATCCTGGCGTAAGAAAAAAGTGCGTGTCTTCACAGTCGATAGATGCGTTTCCACATCTTCCTCGAAAAAATAAGCTAAGGTTAGAAATTCTGCGAGTAAATACGCAGCATCCCGAAACCACAGAATGTTTGCACCGTTACATAATCAGGTTTCTTAATTGCCAAGCGATGAAGCCCTTTGTTTACTTCTATCACCCATCCATTGTCGGTAGAGCGAAGTCTAATAAACTAGCTCTCGAGAGAATATAATGCAAATATTATATATTTCAAAAATTACAACAGAATGAGATATCCGAGATTTATTATCGAGTTAACAGCAGCAAATTAAAATCAAATTCATACCCCTTTAAGACAGTACACCACAATCTTGTCGCCGCGGACCGGTCAACGTCTGATAATTTTACCGCGGCCCGCTGAGGGAGGAGACGTTGATTGTTTATACTTTGGATTGTTTTGATTTAATCATTTTAATCTAATTGTATTTAAACAAGCCTTCAGAATAAAATACAGTTAGACCAAAAAAGGAACATAACGTGCTTTAACGTGGAGCAAAAAGTGATTTCCGTAAAAAGTCGCACAAACCCGAGAGAAATACTTCACAATAAACAAAATGGAAATATAAATTCAATGTATCTTGTGCAGGCCGGTACGATTTGATCCACGGATTGTTACCGATCCGCGGCCCGGGGGTTGGGAATCACTCTTTTAAGGGATAAAGCACATAAATAAAATAATAAACTAATTGTTCTGTGTTTTTTTCTAATGTTTTTTTCTTTTTGCTTTGAGTTTTTTTACTACAGTGCTTCGAAATCCTGGAGGGAATTATGAATAACCCCGTATATTTATGCACTTAATTATAATATATAAAAATTAAACAAAAAATACAATGCTTCAAAATATGAGAATTATGTTCAGAATTTCAGATTAGTTCGCTAGTTATAAAGAAACAAAGCATAGAATACACACTATTGACCAATATATACAGGGTGATTCAAAATTTACATTCAAATCTCATGGGGTCGTTATCGTCCAAGAATACGTCAAGAAAGTATTGGAAAGTCTGTCCGCAAATCTACGTAAGCGTATATAGAGGGTACTGTGTGTAACCCATTAGTGTATCAGCTTGCTAAGTCACTGGATTTGTCACCTTTGGATTTCTTTTTTCTGGGGGGGGGGCATGAACAGACCACCCATCGACATTGAAATGGACTTTGTTGGACGAATACTGACCGCTGCAGGCATGGTCCGTGATATGCCAGACGTTTTCGAAAATTTTCGGTGGTCAATGCAACGCCGCTGTGGATCTACTTTGTTCCTCTGAATGGTGTATGTGTAATCGGTCCTGTAATGGTGTATGTGTAATTTCTCTCTGTAATCCGTTTCCTGATGTATTTCCTACCTCTTTACGAAATTTGAGAGAAGTTTTGAATCACTCTGTGGGTAGAATGAAACTAAACTGCCAGACGTACCTAATATATTTTTGGTACCGAGTGGTGTACGAAAAATATCAAAATCCCTAAATGGTGATAGTGGCAGTTAATAGGGCATGACAAAGTCTATGCTTATTGAATCAATTTCTAGCGTGCACTTCCCTATATTCCTGGCAGTAATTGTGCTCACAGATGGATAGATGGGGGAGTAATCCTTTAAAATGTACAGCCATTTGCGATTTAATAAAGAGCATTAAAAATTGGAAACCCAAAATAATTGAAACTTCCAAACCAAACCAATATTTCTCAGTGGAAACAAATTCAGAATCCTTAATCAATGCCACACAAATAACCAATCACGAGTTTTCAACATAAATGGGGATCGTGGTAGACCGGGATTTGTGTGTGGTGAATGGAGAATTTCCAACATAGATGTACAGAACGGAGACGTCTGAAACTAAATTGGTCCTCAAAATCCCACAATAAGATAGGCATCATCTCTCATTTTGCAAAATGATCAGATATGTCGCCAGTAATCCGCTCTATTGCTTCAACGCGATATAACCACAAAGTAGACCAATCTTACAACAATGTTATGCACTTTATTTTTAATTCCGATACCTTAACCTACACGGACGGTCCATTGTTTTCGGACACCCAAAGCGTAACTATCGTTAAGGTTCGAGCTCAGTGCTCTCCATTTCCTGCCCAGTTGAGAGGAGCAGTGAATGCATGGAAACTTTCGGCTACTCAGTCTCGCATTTTGAGTTCATAAATGATAAGCGATGGCCACAGCGAAAATAACTCATGTGATTTCAATAATGGAACTGAATCCAATGTCAGAATCGCAGCGACCTTGGATATTAACGTACCATAAAACTCAAACATTTACTGTAAAACAATAAAAAGAAATCTTAATTACTCGAATGGGAATGTTACTTTCCTGTCCCTTGACGACAAATCAAACCTTTTGATCAGCTGAAGCGCTTGTTTAGATCAAAAATGTGAAATGAATAATGAAATGTGATATGAATTAAATTTCGGATGAATATCTGACACCTCATTTTGCAGAATTGATTAATTTCTCTTATTTTCTAATATTTTAAATAATATTTAATAATAAAAAATTTTCTTATTTATAATAATTTTATTTTCGAATGTTACGATAGTTACATATGCAGAATTTTCCAAATTAAAGTGTCTCGCACACCCCCAAATCAATTTCCGTACCATAAGCGAATGCTACTTTAAATGGAGTCCGTGAAGTCAAAATCATAAAAATTGAAACAACTTTAAAAATATCGCACATCTCGGAGAAAAAGAAATTTTTAATTCATTTCCGAATTAAAACTGGATACTTATATGTTTAAAATTCAAATTTCATTCTTTTTCCATAATTTTCTAAGGCAAATTCCTACGCGTTTTCTAGTTACCCTATTCGAGCTCAACGTTTGTTTCAAAACAAAGTATGAAATATTTTACATTTCATTACTTAAAAAAAAGATTGTAAAAGTTTTTTTTTTTATCCCCTAAACAATT
Source organism: Trichonephila clavata (assembly GCA_019973975.1). NCBI lineage: Eukaryota > Metazoa > Arthropoda > Arachnida > Araneae > Nephilidae > Trichonephila > Trichonephila clavata. The sequence goes on along the minus strand of BMAO01030679.1, from coordinate 66,257 downwards.
ACAAATAACAATCACTTTTGATAAAAGTTTCACCCCACATTCTAAGAGCGTAGAAACTCGAACACATAAAACCATTTTGCAAAGAAGTATTTCAAATAATACCAAGAAATTCAGCGAACCAGTAAAACATAACAATGAAAACAAGTTTTGAGTTTGTGGCCGAAAAGGACAAATTTGTTTAAAAAAGGATTCGTACGGAATTCGAGAAAAAGTACCCGAGGTAGTACAATAAGAGCAAAAGGGTAGGCATTTTTTTTTTTAGCTGAACAATGAATCCATGCACGATACCGTAAAACAATAGTCTTCAAACTGTTTCAGGGAACTGTGGGGTACATTGAGACATACCCAGGAATTCCTGGAAAGACAATAAAAAAATGGAAAAGGAAATTATAAATGTGTATGCAAAATGGATTCTCGTTCTCCATGAAGTTTGTATAGCCACAAGTATCTAAAGTTCACCACAGTCATTAAAAAAAATTAAATCCCTTTTTATGCATAATTTAAATTTTTATAATACTTTAACTGTTATATTATACTATAATAAAAGAATATTATAACATTTTTCTTTACATGTACTCCCTAATATATATAAAGAAAAAATGTCTTAATATTCAACCTATTATATTGTGAATATTCTATTATTTACTAACCCGGATACCACGAAATAATTTTGTATTCGTTAGCACAATGTTTTGCAAAACTAAATGGTTTTCTAACTGAAAATGCACCCCCCCCCTATTTGAGGGGGAAAATTGCCTAAACAAACGAAAGGTAACAAACAACTTATCGATAACATCAGCTTTGACATTTTAAACCTAAATTTAAGCAAGAACAGCTCCTAAATTTAAAGTTGCAAATTCATGCAAAATGCACAATAATTCTACCACACCTATAAACATTTTAATGCCATTCAGATTTGGGTTCTAAAATTAACACAAGGCGTATTCATAGTTTCACACTCAGCTACGGGGTTTACTTAATATCGACGTTGGGTAGGCTTTTTTCACCTGATCAAAAGTCCGCCAAAATATTCTTCTTGACCAGTTTTTTTTATCGCTCCTCTTCCTTTTACTTTCTTTCTTAACCTTTCCAACAGGACTCTTCCACGCACCTCCAACCCTCGAAATCCTTTCGCACTCGGTTTCCTCAGACACTGACCCCAACAACATTGGCTCTTCAAGGCAGGGTCTATTCCGGTCCATGCCCTATTTTGTGACATGCTATAAGTCACTTAAATGAGCCATAAATCGTCAGGTCAGTCCGACACAAAATACGCAATCCTATGCATTTCTTCTTCACAATAGAGGATAATCTTTTCTGAACACATGTTAAACGAAATAAAATATGAACGGCTGACCACAGGTGTGACTGGTCTATTGTCCGTTTGAAGAAGAAAAACAGTAAAAGTGTTGTTTTTTTTCAAAGGAGCCCGGAAACACAAAGAAGGGGTAGCAGACAGATTATCATCAAAGGAGCTACGTTACAGGGGAGATACTCAAAGACAATACAACACAAATCATATAAGTTCCAACCTGTTTGCTACAGTACTCTACACGATAGTGAGTTTCCGAATTGTGTGTCCAGAGTTTTATAAAATAACTTCGAATTATCGCGTGTCATAGTCTGGCAAGCCACATATGTTACTTCGAAATATTGAGTGTACCAAAACGTATTCTTTTAGTTTGAAAAAACAAGAGTTTTTCTAGGGGCTGAGCATATATTTCTTCGCGAGAGGTTCGTATTATCGAAGGTTTGAATTAGCAAGAGTCGACTGTACCTATAATATGTTGATCTACTTTAAATATTATTTAAATTACATCCTTCTAAGTGTGTGTAGAATGGGACTCCTGGAAAACACCTTATAGTTTTAAGGAGTTGAAAAAACTTAAAAACCACTACTGTAAAGCCCTAGTTGGAACTCTCGCCGAAATGCTACCCCTATTGGGAGAGTTGAATCCATTAGCGGGATTTATATAGGAGGAAAATTCAAAAGCGACGCAGCTTCAAAGGACAGTGACGAGAGAAGACAGTGGATAAAAATAACTTCCGCGAGGATACTTAAAACTTACTTAACTCGATGCCAATTCGGCCAGAATGAAGTATTGAAAGTTCCAACTACACGCCATTAACAATGTGTTGAAATTAAATTACCGTAAGAATTCGTTCGACGCTACTTTTTCTCGTGAATTTCTACCAACGAGTGTTTGATATTTTCAACTTGGATCGTAAAGAATAAATTTTTAAAAAATTACATATACTTAAACTTGTTTTATATGAAGCAGGGTATCAAAAGAAAATTTTTCATGCGATTTTTATTCACTTTTACACGATCCACATTAGTAGTTCAAGAGATGTCTGAGTAATTTGTAGCCGTTGTGTTTTTCTTAAGTTAAATTTGTTACACAGAAAAATATATTCTGTATGATATCAAAAAGAAAAATCTCACGATGTTTTTCTAAAGTTAAATGAAAAATCTTATGATCCTATAAAAATTAATAGCTTTCCGCCTCTCTCATTATAATTCATTTCATATTCAGGTTGAGAGCCAGTATTCATTTTTACCATAAATTATGAGTTTCTTAAGAAACTTTTTTTTTTAGAAATGCATATATCCCTTTAAAAGGAAGAATGCATTGGTAAAAGCATTTATAACATTTTTTAAGCAAATATCCTCCCCTGACCTACTTAACACACTGTGCTCTTCCTTTAGAATTCCAGAATTATTTAAGTTATTTCTTTTTATTGGCTCCCATAGATGAAAAGAGGTAAACGTGGAGTTTTGAATAAAACATGAGCTTATTTACAAACAGATACATGTTTATTGTATAATGCGATTCATAAGTCCGAATCGCGTAGAACTACTTAATTACAACGCGAGCATGGTGTAGCTCCTAAAGGCTAAAAAGAAGTCAAAAACACAAGATTCTTTTGAAGTGAAACATACTCTCACCAAAACAATGGTTTTAACTGATTAACCCGATCAGGACCTGACATTTTTTCTTATAAACCTAACCCCATTTAAAAATTCATATAAAATCGTTACTGTAATAAAATACACCAACAGTTATAGTTTATAATCATTCCAAATTCAGATCACATTGGTGTAAATCACTAATAACGGGAAAACCTCATATCACGTATGATATCGTGTACCCTGAAGTGATCACATACTTGTGATCATGGTCGTGAACGAGTTAAATATTAAAATCGCTTTTCAAAGCTACACGAGGGCTTCCAGGCGACGGACCTCTTAATTTTGAACAACAGTCAAGGGAAGACTACACATATTAGGCAATATCTCACACTTCAAACATCCACACCACGTCGAGTGAGTGAATATTAACGTCGAACTATTCAGCTGCTCTAGAACTTTTGGCGACGGACCTCGTACTTTTGAGCCATGGTTAAGTGACGCCACACCAAGTCAAAACGAGGACTTTGAACCTCGACAGATTAAACGTGCATCGGCCCGATAAAAAAAAACGCAAGCTTAAATTTCGCGACCTGTAACTACGGCTACAACGAGACTATGCCACCAAATCCTCTGTGTACTCACGAGTGAAGAGCAACGTCGAACTATTCAGCTGCCTGGATTTTGGCGACGGACCTCGTACTTTTGAGCCATGGTTAAGTGACGCCACACCACGTCAAAATGAGGACTTTGAACCTCGACAGATTAAACGTGCATCGGCCCGATAGAAAAAAAACGCAAGCTTAAATTTCGCGACCTGTAACTACGGCTACAACGAGACTATGCCACCAAATCCTCTGTGTACTCACGAGTGAAAGAGCAACGTCGAACTATTCAGCTGCTCTGGGACTTTAGGCGACGGACCTCGTACTTTTGAGCCATGGTCAAGTTCCGAGGACGACACCTGAGTTGGCATTCCCCTCTCCGAACTTCCACACCAAACTAACGGGAGGATGTTTGAGCCTCGACAGATTTAACGTGCATCGCCCCCTACACCGCGGGTCTTCTGTGGTACAAAGCTCGAACTCATGACACACCGGCCATGAACCACCAGTCCGTAACCTTTACCACTAGGCAACGCGGCCACGTGTGAGTTCAAGAAACCTCGGTATAAACGTCAGAATACTGTTTTTATTTGAACACAAATAATAATTTAGTTGTAATTAAAACCTATCCACAGAAAGTTAACGACATATTTATGTCATCACAATCTTTTCAATTAAAGCTAACTAGGCGAAGGATCTTACTTCTTCGTTCAAACATTTTTAAATATGTTTATTTTGTTAAAATATTAAAACAGTCTTTTAATAAGTCAGAATTAAAATTTCTTTAAAAAAATTTCAGCTAATTATTTAAGAATTCTCTTTGAGTTTTATTAAAAACAATTATTACACCTACACCGCGGTCCGAAGGCATATAGTGTACGTTACATTTGTATTAAATGTTAGTACATTTTTGATGTTACAAATAAACAATATAAATTTTAAGAAATATATAATGCGAAATAAAGGAAAAATCCATAAGATAAAACATCCACTCGGTCATTTATTGGATTAGGGGACGAAAGCCGATGCTTTCAGCACATAGTTGTTAGCAAAAAAGATACATTTTATTGATATTATCTTCAGTCTTTCCGAATGCAAAAAGAAGTTATCCAGTCGGTGCCGATTTAAGCTCATTTTGGGCCCTAGACGCAGATCTACGGGCCCCCTTCACACTGGCGGATCGAAATTTATAACCAGAAAACTTGGTAAGTCCAGCTTATCCGAACCCTTTCGCACCCTTCTGGGTCCTTAGGTGAGTGAGTAAATATTAACGTCGCACTCGAGGGCTTTACCTCGTAATTTTGAACCATGGTCAAGAGATCAGGACTACACTTGAGCTGGTACCCCCCTCTCTTAACTACCACACCACACCGACGGGAGAACGTTCGAACTCGCGACAGATTTAACGTGCATCGCTCCCCTACACGGTGGGTCTTCAGTGATACTGGGTTCGAACTCACGACACGCCAGCCACGAGTCTGATACCACTTGGCTACCCCGGGCCCCTGGATCCCCCCCCCCTGCCCCAAGCGCCCAATGGATAAACCGGCACTGTATCCACAGCACATTTTTCTCACATTAATTTTACTTCAAATGTAGTAAAAATAAATTCTACTGCCAACGCAAAATGTCTAGAAAAATTTGCGTTCAAGTGTTTAATTATTGAAAAATATTTAAAAATGTATTTAAATTTGTACTAATATTTTTTCTTGATGAAATATTTTGAAAAATGTATCTCTGCTATTATTTAAAAGCTAGAAAAATATTTTTTTTAAAAAAAGAAATAAAAATGAAAAATTTATTTTCGACGCCTCACATTCAAATCAAGTACCTGACGCGAGTTTAAAAACTTGTATTGAGAGCAACAAAAAAAAAAAAAAAAAAAAAAATTGATTTTCCAATGGCATTTAATTACATGTCACAGTTTTTCCCTTCTCTTTTACTTACAATACATTTATATTAGTAATACCAATTATTGGTTTTTCAATAGAATGCGCAAAAATCTAATGAAATAAATAATTAGCCCGTTTTCATCTGAGAAAAACATAGTTTGTTCAATATTAGAATAAATTATCAGATATTTAATTATTAAATTCTATCAGTTATTAATTATTATCAGATATAAATTATCTTGGGACAACTTCTAAATTAGCGGTATAGAAAGGAAAAAGGCTTGATGAGAAAACTTATTTAAAAAAAAAATCCATTATAAATGGTATATATCAAATTGATTGGGTATTGACGTCACATTTCGAAATTGCACGAGGGCTACTGGAGAAGGACTTCTTAAATTTAAACAGTAGTCAAGTAAGAAGGACAACACTTGATCTGACACACAACTCGCCAAACATCAACATCACGCCAACGTCAGGATTTTGAGCCTCGGCAAATTTGACGTGTATCAGTCCCTCTACAAGGCGAGTCTTTAGAACAGGGGTGGCTAACCCAAATGACCTTGCGGTCCGCTTTGGATAAACATTATATATCCCGCGGGCCGCAAAATATATATATATACTAGCTGACCCGGCCACGCGTTGCTGTGGCTTTGTTTTAATACGTTAGTTCAATATTATCCTAAGCTATTCAATGCAGTCAAATTAATCTTCGTTTATAATTTTGGAGGGTTGAAATAAAGTATATAACAACAAATTATTTTAATTTTGCATTTCATTAATCTTTTATTTGAGTGTAGTATAAGGCATGAATTACTAACAAAGTCGTTAAGTAACAACATATGAAGATTTAATTTTATAAATGTGGTGAATAACGTTAATTCTTTGCAATTTTTAAAATTATTTTTATCATTTTAAAGTATAACAAATAATTTTATACAACTAATCGCTAATCGGTGCAAAATATTTTTCGGTAACCCGTATTTTGCTAACTCAAATAGATTCAACGGTTTCCGCACACGTGAGCATGTAACATCTAGTTGCCCGTTCGAGAAACATTGATTTTCTAAGTCCAAGTATCAAATGAATATTGTTCGGGTTTCAGATTCATTAATGGTCACTGCGAAAGCAGAACGAATCGGGAATTGAAGCCTTTTGAATGGTATTAGAGATTCTGAAGGTATCAGTGGAATCCGCGGCAACAGATTCCGTAGTAGCAGAACCGAATTTTCGCTTAAACTTTACAGTCAAAATGTTTACTTCAATAAATTTCCGGTAATTCTTTTGATGATCAGACATGCTTTTTTGCATAACCTAAGTGGATTTAAGTTACGCAGCAGAATAACCAGGGAACCAACCGAAGATTATGTGTAGACATTCCTGATACATCTAGAGAATTCAAAAACTCGGTTGGAAAATTTACGGTTTTGTTTTCATCAACAATAGTGTCGACTGGCTTAAAAAGCGTTGGATCAACTGGCAACAACCCTGTATCTGGAAGTTTATTTCATCACAATATCAACATTTTTTTCTGATTAAGTAACAGGATTACAGAGGCAATAATTATCTAGATAATTATACAGTATATCTGGAAAAACACTATCAGCAGTTCCTTTTTGCCTAAAGAACATTACAGAAATCGTCTGGTTATTTCATGCATTATGTATAAGGATGAAGTTCTACTTCACCGTCGGCATTATCCGGCAAAGTTACGGGAGTTTCTAAAATCCGATTTCAGATTATTCTTGTTACCCATCCAGAAAAACCCCACTCTCCTCAAGAATTTTAAGGCAAGCCCCTTCCACAGTTTGCGCAAAATACTTTTGTCTGACATTATTTGACGTAGATATGAGATTATCTTTAATTGGATTGAGAATATTCGGATCGGCAGTTCCGAAATATAATCAAGACCCACTTTTTGCGTCTCTACGTCGGCAAGATAGGCTGGTACTGCTGTCCGAGAATATTCCGATCCCCCGGCATTATCTGGCAAAAACACAGGAATTTCTATATTTCGATTTCAGAGTCGCTTAAACCATCTCAAATTACACCAGGAATACACTTTTCCCGCGCCAAGACTTAAAGGGTGAGCTCCTGCCCAGGTTTGCGTAAAAGACGATCATCCTGAATTATCCGGCAAAAATAATGTTATTTCTCAGATTGAATATCAGATTCAGATTATCCGTTTTGAAATACACCAGGGACCAAGTTTTCATGATCCAAGGCTTTTAAGGCATCCCCCTGGCATTATACGGCAAAGTTATCGAAACTTCTAAAATTCAATTTCAGATTCTCATTTCACACTCCGAAATGCACACGGAGCTGACTTTTGATGCTCCAGCGCGAGAAAGTTCAGTCGCTAGAGATAATGAAAATCCGGACGTGGTACTCGAATCATTTGCCTTTTCTCCTAATTCAGACAATATCCGGCAAGTTTAGTGAAGTTTCTGAAATATAATTTCAAATTATCTTTTCCCGCCCCTAGATACAACTGAAAATTACTTTTGTTCCCCTGAGCTGGCAAGTTCAGTCCCTGGAAGGGGCATTAGGGTCGTCCGGCATTATCTGGCAAAGTTGCAGGAATTTCGAAAATTCGATTTCAAACTCTCTTTCACTATCCCGAATTACAACAGAAACGCACTTTTCCCTCACCAAGACATTAAGGGTAAGCTCTTGCCACGGTTTACGTAATAAATGGTAGTCCTGAATTATCCGGCAAAGTCACAGTTATTTCTCAGACTGGATATCAGATTCGGATTATTCATTTTGAAGTACGTCAGGGCCCAAGTTTTCACGATTCAAGGCTTGTAATGTAAGCCCCTGTCATGGTGTGTCTAAAATACGGTAGGCCGGCTTTATCCGGCAATGTTACGGTTATTTTTGGAAACTGGCTCGAAAATCGGATTCCACATCCCCGAAATACTCCAGACACTTAATTTTCGTGCATTTTGGTTTGCAATATCTGCTTCCATAGACACATGAGCAATGCCACATTTTGCGATTATTCCCTTACGGGAATCTGGCAACATTTTTTCCGGATTCTTCACATTTCCGGCAATAAAAAAATCATGTGGAGTGATTAATTGAAATAAAGACCATCCTATGTTTTAAGTTGGACGAAATGACACACAGTATGCAAAATTATATTGTGATCGGTTGAGTAGTTTCAGAGTCCATTACGGACAAACACTGTGACACGTATATTTTATATATAAAGATATATCTTTATATTAGATAAATAAAGAGTTATTAGATATATAAAAATTTATATTATTTTGGGGGTAAAATACCCCCAAAATAAAGGGGGTATTTTGTTCCCCTTTGAAAACATTTATTGGAGTGAAAATTTAAAACAGAATAAACTAGTATTGTTTTCATGGAAACAGGCATAGATAATATAATTATAATGCAATGATCAAATAATGTTCAATTTCTTCACTTAGTTTTTGGAAGTCAATCTCAATAGCGTGTATTTGCACATCGTAATTGGTGTTGCAGGTTTTCGTCCGTTAATTTGAGCGTGATTTATATTTGTGATAAAATTCGTTTTCGAACATAACATTCACACGCGTAATTTGAAAAAAAGTTGCACAAATCAAACGTGATGCTGCGGAGTATCGCTTCAATGCAATACTACCCGCTTCGAAGTATCTATAAAAACAGAAGCAACGTGCTAAAAAAAAAGCAATTATGGGATTTGCTACCAAACACTGCAGTATAAATAAAAATAATGCCCAAAATAAAGGGGGGTATTTTGTTAAGTTGTAAAGAATCTCGTGGGCCGCGAATTATTCAAGGTGGGCTACGGTTGCCCCCCCCCTCCCCGTTTTAGAAGCACCAGTACATGAATCAACAATTTGACACAAACAACGCTGGGGCACGAGTTCGCGATCTGTACTGCGGTCACAGGAATATTTTCAAAATATTAAAGAAAGAGAAATTGAAAACGATAAATTTACTGCAACATGCGGAAAAGATCCAGGGGCATAGCTAACGCAGTATTAATGATACGGGTTCCCCCTCCCCAAGCTACAGGGACTCAAAACAATAGTCAAAAATCATAAACTATTAATGAGCACCAAAATGGGCCCTCTCTCTCTCAAAGAAGTTTTGATACAGTGCCCATTCACGACTAGCCACGCCATTGAGAAATTAGTTATTTAGAATATTTATAATTCTGCGACTTTTTTGTTATGATGTTACGCACCAACTGGAAACTGCTGAATGAATGAAATCTGAATAATGCCCACAAAATAATCATTTGAACTGAAATACACATAAAAATTTACACAGTCAAACTCTACTCCTGTTCTCATTGCTATTCCATTATAAAGCCATTAGTTCTGGAGATATTAAAATACGATTTTTATCCTAAGAAACAGTATGACACTTTTTTTTTCCCTTCAACCACAAAAAAAAAGTACTGAATTAATCTAAATTATATCTATGACCTTGTCATGATAACGGTAAAGCCAAGATTAAAATGTTATAACAGGAATATTGAAAATCTTTAATATCTACGTTAGTTTCTGGAATGCAAACATTTTCAACCCTTTTAAATGCTACTAAGAATGGGACGGTTTTCATGTCTTATCTTTCAAGCTTTCAACTCTCAGACAAGTCAAAATCGCGGCCCGCAACTCTAATATTACTTCCGGCTCTGCTAATATAAAAGTACACAAAACAAACTTCATCGCGCAATAGTAACGCGATTTTCAATTATTAATGAACTGATAATGAATAGTAGAATAATTTATATTTTTTCATATGATTCTTTCAAAATGAAAAAAAAATTATAGAAAAAAAATTAGATTACATATTTATAAAATATACATTTATTTAACCTATGTTAGTCTTAAATATGCCACGAACTTATTTAAACCTATCCATGCATTTCTATACTCTTTTTAAAATCACTTTACATGCTTCGGCACACATCGCAGTCTTTTCACCTTGATATATATTAAGGTCAAGAACATCAAAAATATCACAAATTTAATCGCTTGCCTCAGATAAGATATTTTGAGACAATTCCAGTTTTCGTTTAGAATCGTTTTTTTTTTATCAGTGTGTGTCAAGAAACAAACGGAAGGACTTCCTCTTGAAAGGAAAAGGAAACAACATACGTTTACTATTCAAATATCTCTGTTGCGGAAACGTAAGTGTAAACCACCTCTGGGTACGATTCTTCCGATTTTAAAGGGTCCTTTTCAGTGACGTACACAGATCTCTTTTAGGGAGGTTATATTTTCAAAAATATGTAGACAGAAGCACCGAAAGGTAAAAATTTGATGGTTGTGCACGCCAACTTTTAATCAACATATTTCTAAAGTTTAACACCCCTCCTCCAAAGAAAACCACTACACTTCGTTGATTAGTTTTTTCTTCGAGCAACAACCCACCCCCCGTGTACGAAACCCTCTTTCGCATTTCAAAAATGAAAAGGAAAAAAATAAATAAAAGAATCTTGCAATACACTTTAAAATAGCAACTTTTAACATATCAATAAATATATGCAAGGACTTGAGTATTCAAATCTTTGTTGAAATTGAAACATTCTCAAAAAAAATAGTTAACAGAATTTTTTTTTTTTTAAAGTAAATTAACATAAAGAGTTGACATTAAAAAAAAAAAAAAACGTGCCAAGATTATGAAATAAATGAATTTATTTAATTATTTCTATCCCATTATTGAAAAAAAAATTATAAGTTACCCAAATTTAAGTAACTAGAGTAAATTAATTGAAAACAATTACAGTATAGTTGATAGATAGTGTAAACTAATATTTTTTTCTTAAAAAATGTAATGCGATTTTAGTGTAATTTATTCCTTAGCTCTACAAGAAATCATCTGCAAGCGGCGTTTGCACTTTTGAACAGATAGTACGATAATATGATGAATGTGCCCCCCATAAAAGTATAATTCATACAACCAATATATTTTTCCAATCCTTTTAAAAGAAACATTTCAAGTAATGATTTGAGAGAAATTGCGATGTCTGTTCATATTCATCTGCTGAACCCAAAAAATCGGATGAAGAGAGAATCAGGAAAAACATTAATTTATTGATTTCATATATCTATCAAGATTTCTAAATAAGCATAGATACCGTAACATCCGGTGTATAACGCGCACCCATACTTTCTCAAGCTGTGTATTTTTTAATTCTAACGTATATTCGCCATATAACTCTGATCCCTCTTTCGCTCTTATGTTTTGAAGTCGTTTATTCGTAGTATTATCCCAAGATTTTGAAGAAATGTCATTTCTTTTAAATGAACAATATTTCGATGCATGTAAAACCCAATTTTTTTTTAATGCTCATCTCTTTAATTTTTAAAGCTATCGTTTTTATAACCGGCATATAACGCGCACCCGTCAATTTCGATTTTATTTTTCGTGTTAAAGTGCGCGTAATACGCCGGATTTTACGGTAACTAAAAATTTCTCTTTTATCTAGATCGTTTAAGGTTTGTGTCTTTATTGGTTTACACTGTTGATTGTATTTCTCCAAAAGAAATTTAGGGAGCTTCGCTGATGTTTCAAAGGAGCTGAAAATATATTTCTGCTAAAAGAAATTCTCAAATTTATTTTTAATGTTTTTTTTTTTTTCTAAAACTTTTTTTTTTATCAATGCTGTTGTCATCCACAGATATATAATAAAAATTGAAAGGTAATTATAAGTTAAAATAATTTATACTTAAAATTTCCCTTGATTTAAAATGCATTTCAATTCATACTTAACAGTTTATTAAACTGTTATAAGAATTATGCTTTTGATTTCTATAATAAAGTGAGATTCTCGTAAGCAAGAGGAATGATTTGAAAATAAATCAATGAACATATCCTGATTAAGTTTCCAGGAAACTTTTACAATGGAAATAAAATGCTAACTGCAAAATAGCATAGTATAAATCCATTTGCCCTGATCAATAGATAAACAGCATTCATCGATGGAAAAGATACAAACACTCAATTAAGTGCAAAAACCTATTGTCACCATTCTTGTATTATGTGAATTATTAATACAGAGAATATTAATCTAGGGATAAATAGAAAACAATTACGCATTAATGCAATTCACTTTACCACAGAACGATTCTAATGAATATATTTTAAAGAATTAATTTTCTTCTAAAGAGTACAAGACAGTTTCGGTTAAAAGTCCGAATGAAAACGGTTTTTAAAGCTAAAGAATTGCTATATTATATAGAAAACTTAAAATTAGATTCTTTTGAAATAATCAAATTAAAATTCAAATGATGCATGTAAATAGAATACTTTATACAAACAAAACATCAATGTAGGTTTTGAACTATTTTGCTCAATACACTCCCCCCCCCCCAGATGAGAAAAAAAATTCCTATAACAGGATTCCATTCAATAACTTATAAATGTATAAAATAGTACTTTATGTCCCTTATTAATACTAATGAAGTTCATATTTGATATTAACTATCTTTATTTAACAGAATTAATAATTACTTCAGAACTGTTTTAATAAAAATGAGTAAGCTATTTTTTAGGCTATTATCAGGCTATTTATTCTATGCTTGCAATTAAGAGACAGGGGATTTTGATGCAGGACTACTTTTATCATACCATCACAGATACTTTATTATCTCTTCAATTGTTTATAAAACTATAAAGGCTATACTTTGCTTACTTTTACAAATGCTTTACAAACTTTTTTTTTTTCAAATTTTTTTTCTGAACTAAAAAAGCATTAAAGCAACTGTAATTGTGAGATATCTTTCACTTAAAAATCTTGAAATTCTTTTAAAATGTGTAATTTTTACATTGACAAAAGTTAAAAATCAATTTAAAAAGTCAATATTGGAGAAAAATACTGAATATTTTAAGCCAAAGGAGACGAAACGAGTTGTATATAATGGAATATGCTTCTGTCTAAAGGATAGAATATATTATTAAATAACAAGTTTCTTTTTAATCCGTCTAAAAAACAAGCCAAATTTAGGTCCTATTTTCTCAGCATCTACCTTGAAGGTATGCACACTATAATGACTGATATTTATATAATTATCTAAAATGATTCAAAAGAACCTAAATTAATAAAAATGCTGCTAATAAGAATTTTAAACAATTACACAAGTTATCCAAAATCATGACATAATAAAAATGGCAAATTCAATACAATAATTTAACTCTTGCTGCCTTCACCTTACTCCAAAAATATTAGATTAACATCACATCAAAACATGAAGAATCGTTAGAAAAATACTAATGCTTTTTTAAATAAAATTTCAAAATGAATGCAGACATACATAGTAAATATTTCAAAGAGAAATATAAGGTTTCATATTTATCAATCCCTAAATTCGTAATAATTTAGAAATAGAATATAGAATCATCTACTTTATCAATAATGAAACATCTTTTCAAGAAAAGTTATTCTTTATAATTTATAAAATATAAATCAATTAAAATGTTCACAAAATAAATTTTGGTACAAGCTTACTAACAGCACTGCAGCCAAATTTGTACAATGGGAATATCATAATTTTCCATCAAATTCTGACGGACTGGTTTTTTTACTCAAATAAAACATGCAAGTATTTTTGTTGCGACTAGAGCGCTGCAAATTTTGCTGTGGTAACATTAATGCACAAGTACCTAAATCATTAAAAAATAAAAACATGCACAGAGTGCTTCGCATAAAACTTGAAGTGTATCTTCCTTAAACTAACAAGTGCATAAAATTTATAAATTAGCCCCTATCCCCTTTAAAATAAATTATATATATTTTTAAAACCTTAATTTCAAAAATCTAATAATTAAACACAAAACTAATACTTCCAACACTCAAATTACTCATGTAACATTAATTTTAATAATAGTTTACACACAATGCATTAAAACAAAACAATATGTGCAAGTTGAATAAATCAAAACACATCAACTGCATTAAAATTATTTAGCAATGAATAACATTCCAGGAGTCTAAAAACATTGACATACTTTATATATTTAAAAATATTTAAGAGAAATTTACATAGCTTTAAAAATGATAAATTTTTACTAAGAAATGCAATTTTTAAGTGACGAATTAAAAAAAATAAAACCAAACTTGCAACACAAAAACAGCTTCAAATATGAAAATTAATAGTTATAGATGTAATTATAAAGCTGTGAGACAGATGTTTACAAACAATCTAGCTTCAGAGAAAAATAGAATCTTGTTCAATGGAAGAGAAATTTATATTACCTACATGTTTAGAACTCTTAAAACAACTGCGTGAATATTAGAATAATTAACCTCTAATATTTACAAAATAACGATCTTTCATGTCTAAAAATACATAAAAATTATAATTTTAAAATTATATTTTAACAAATATTCTCTTTATAATGAAAAATATTTATACACAAAGAATCAATACATATATCTGAAAGATACATTTTAAATTAAATACAGCAACTAAATGAATATATAATACACAAACCTTTTATTAAAAAGTAAATTTAAAATGATTTTGCATAAACAAATTTAAATAAAATTTTACTTAATATTTTAAATAAATGATCATTAATGTATACATTTACATTAAAAGATTTATAGAAACAATCAAAATCTTCAATACTTGTATTTGTTACTTTATATATTTCAAAACAAAAAAATAGCATACAGAAATTTTTAAAAAATTTCAAAATTTAATGCATAAATCAAGATTTTTATAGATATCTAGTAAAACTTTAAACTACACATCAATGAATTTTTGAAAAATCTAGATCCATATTACATGTATTTTATACAACTTGATTTGATTTATGCATTCCTGTGTAACAGCTACATTTCTTATGATTTTATTAAAATAAAATAATGTATTTGTTTGAGACGGGCATATAATTTTAAATATTGTTCAATTGCACTACAAATATTAAACTCCTGCAGAAGATTTCTAATATTACAACTAAAATTTACAATTTCAAAACAAAAACATATACGTTATTCTATTCATTTTTAGATTGTTACAATCAAGAATGAGATCTAAAAATCGGAAAAAAGAAAAATCTTTAAATTTTGAAATAGAATTTGCTTTTTATTTATCATTATTCACAACTTGAATTTTGAAGAAGGGAAGTAGATTTATGAAATAACAAGTAATTATATGATTTTTGCAATTATCCATTTATTAAAGAAAACTTTTTAATTCACAATAATATTGAGCAACTTTGTATTTCAATATTATTCATTTTACAATAGAATCTTAAAATACTGCATTTGAACAAAATAAAAATTCCATTTAACTGTAGTCATACAATAATGAAGACAAACAATTTTAAGAGAGGGGGCAACACTTGAAACCATAATTTAGACCAAGGGTCAGCAACTTTTTAACTGTGGCGTGCCAAAACAATCTACCAATATGATTCAGCATTGGCACACAGTAGGACATATTTGAAACAATTAGATTCCCACATGAAGAGTTCAATAATAGATTTATAGTAGAGGTCAATTATTACAGCTTTATTACACATTAATTTTGCCTAATTTACAGATATTTCTTAATATAAAAATAAACAGCATACAATATAACTTTTTTCAACAAAAATTTTTAAAAATTAAAATTGTACATATATTAGGTATTTTTAAACATTTTATTAAAATAAGAAATATACAACATAAAATAAGCATTTCTCTTTATAATAGTTAAATAAAATGATAAAAATTTTAAAGTGAGCCTAGCGCTTCTACCTGTCTACTTCCACATCACAAAATTGGGGGTATAATTTGTGACTTTCGATTAGACACAATTTTGAGCATTCAGTTGTTAAACAGTTTCAGTTTTTTCGAGTACATAATTTCTTTGCACACTCGAAATATTTTTCACGTGTCGAAAGATAACTTACTTAGATGTGTAGAACCAAAAGCGGAAAGCAGAGTAAATGAAATATTCTCTCTTCAAACAATTAAATCTGTCCAGAAATGACATTAAATAATTTACAAAATAGCTGTATATTTATCTTTAGAGATATCTTTTAGATTCTTTTCATAATTCCATAAATGTCCTTGATTCTAAAGATGTTTGTCAAATAAGGTCCATTACAAATTTATCAACTTTCATCCACTCAAAAATCGACAAATTTAAAAGAGTAGTGCAGAGTGGCCTGTGTGCCATGGGTTACCGAACCCTGACTTACACACTTGAAACTAAAAAGATAATTTCTTTTAATGTTAGGGGAAAATATTTCAAAAACATTTAAAAATTGAAAAGGGAAAATCCATCAAATTTAAGAAGATAAAAGATGCTTATACGGGGATTAATTATTTAATGGAATTAGACAGCAGTTTTCTAAACATGGTCTTAAACTTATATAACTTACACAAAGTAGGTAAAAGAATGAATAATGAAAAAAAAACTAGCACTTTTATTTACCATGTTCCTTTCTTTAAATCAAAAGAACTAACAATGAAGACAATGATTTAACAATGTAAATGCTTCTAAAATATTAATTTTTAATAAAACTGATGAAAATTATTATTTCATATTTATTTATCATTTTATTTTGGCAATTTATAAAATTAATTAGAAATCAAATGTATCTTATATTAGTATTTTAACTATAATTTCAACAATACTAAACTGTCAATTTTTTTATATGGATTATGGAATGTAAAAAGAGCTCTTTATTTATCAATTATTGTGATACTCTTAATAAAATAGAAGAACCTGTGCAATCAAATTAGAAACATAATTCCTTAAATTATGATACAATTACAGAATTCACATTCATCAACTGATGTTATGTGATCATGCATCCCCCCCCCCCAATCAAAAATAAAACAATCCAAAATATTAAAAATTAGTTTAGAATTTTTACTAGTCTTTTAAATACTAGAAAATGAACTTATCCACTTCAAAAATAAATTTAATGAAAAAAAATTATTGGAAAATAAGTCAACTGAAAATTTTAGATGACCCATTCTAAAGTAAAAGATTATTCTTCAATTAGCGTAAATAAAAAAAATGTAGCAAAACATTTATATCATAAAATTCATGGATGACAATATAATTATTTATGTATTTCTTTTTAAAAAATCGTCATTTGCGTTAAATATGTATCCACATATCCATCCAAATATCTCATTTAATATTTCGAAATATTAGTATAAATAAAGAAGTAGAATTCGGAGTAACACAAATGAGCTTTCCGAATAGTGTTTATCTTTCAAATGAGATAAATGTGCATAGAAACTGAAACCGGCGAATACTTCGAAACATTACAGCAATTTTAGTACAGTGTTGCAAATATCAATTTTACATTCTCCAAACCAAAGAATACAGTTTATAATTTATAATAATGGTAATTTTAAATCACTGCGTTATTTAAACAATACTGGTCAAAATGACAAATGTTATTTAATTTTACAGCAATTATTATATTTTCCACATGTGGTTAACACAAATTCAAAAAATACTAATTTACGAATTATTGCAATATATGACTCACCTTTTGCAAAAGAAGAAATTATTTAGGGTCTACTTGTTACTTTAAAAACTCGTGCTATACGCGTTAAAAAAACTTATGATGCTATTCATACAAAATTATTTAATACTTTCATATTAGAACTTAAAGCACGAGTAGAGTTAAAACTAGCGCATGCGTTGTTTGAAACTTTGGCACACCCGCGCTGTTTACCATGTATGGATTACTGAAAGATGTTAGGAGAACTCAAAATTAGCACCTATGTATCACACGTATTTAATACGTAATCTGGCAAAAATCCATAAGTAACAGAGAGATTAGTATTTATATGAGAAATATGGATTATGTGAAATAAGTTACTGTAATTGAACACGCTTTTTCAGAGTGATCTTTTTGAATCTAAATCGGAAAATAAATGCAAAAAATTAAAAAAAATTTTAAAAAACTTTATAAAAATTTATGGTAGAATGTTGTGAGGATGTAATCATGTCTGAAGATAGTGATTTATTTTATCAGACAACAAAAAAATGGAAGTTTATGTAATATTTTATTCATTTAGCAAACTCTTTTTGCGTTCAATGACTCTATTTCGTCATCGTTTGAGTTGTAACATTGAATCATCAGCGTTTCGAAATAGACTTAAGTATGTCATTTGTCCGATGATGCCACCTCAATGGCATAGAGGCTAAGACATTGCTGAGAGGAAAGCACAACTATGACTCTTTGTGTAATAAGACATATTTTAGGATTTATTTGGTCTCTATGGTGAAAAGAAGTTTATTTCCATTTGTGAATGACATACGGAAAGTTTACTTAAAATAGTAAGATTGTAATGGATTTTTGATGTGTAACATCTTTACTCTCGGTTGCTGGATATTTGTTGGAGTGATTTCGGGAAAAGGGACGTAACAGGAAGTCGGAGGAAGCGCACGCTGTTTGATTTGACCCATTCAGCGCCTTGGGGGTGTCTCTTCACTACCCTCGTCTCAGGGTCCAACTGTAGTAGCAATTAAGACGCCCGCCTACCGCACATACCAGCAAGTCTTATTAGACTTCATCCAGAATAAATTTGTGATTCTTACGCTCAATTCTCAAAGAGGGCTAGTTGTGTGTGAAATCTGAGGATATATTTATGTATGTGTAAACTATATATTAACAATTATATTTCCTGTTAAGCGTCTGACAAAGCTTATCATTCTTAAAAAATATAGGAGTAAGTAACATGGAATTATTTGAATGAACATTTAAGTGCTTATCATTTTCATACTTTGAGGTTAATTCCTGTCACTGTCAATATAATATTTTTAATTGCGATTAAAAAGATTTCTCGATTAAAAAAAGCTATCTAATTTAGTAAACGAGTATTTTTGATTTTCTCTAATATTTCTAATTTTTAAACATGCGCTTGACGGTGTCTCTTCGCTACCCTCGTCTGGGGGTCCAACTGTAGTAGCAATTAAAACACCCGCCTACCGCACATACCAGCAAGTCTTGTCATTTTGGTGGTCGCAAACATTTCCCCGAATCAAACAGTTAAAAAAATTAAAGATTTCCTACATTTTGTACTTTTACCGTGTATCGAAGGTGGTTCTGCTCTTTTTAAAAAAAGCTATCACTCGCTTCCCTTGATTTGGAATGGTAATTTTAACGTTAACTTCAGTTTTCCAGAAGCTGAGCCACTCATAGCTTTTCTGAAAGATGAATTCAAGCTCGAAATGAACCCTGATCGAAATGTTTCGACAACTAACAGTGGTACTGTTAATGACGCCATTTTTCAACAATTTTTAAATACTTTGAAATCACAAGTATATGTGTCATACTTTAGTTTTCATAAATCTATTGTATCCTCTCTTCCCCAAATTGAACAATAATAAATATTTTTGATAAAAAACTGCATTACTCCTTGAGTTAATTAAATAAAATTTTCATTAAAGATGTAATTATTCGATAGAAAATTATTTCCAGTCATACCCGATTCATTTCTTTCAGGATTAAAATCACTATTGCGTATTTACCACGATAACAAGTCAGATGTTCAACATCATATGCGACTATTGTAAGACTCGTTTTTTATTCGATTTGATCTTGATTCAACACCATTACATAACTATTTACTGTGTGTTATAGGAGCAAATAAACAAATCAATAAGAAATGTACATATCAAATGTGCAAAATTTATACATTTTCAAATTAATTTTTATAATAACTCAAAGTAAGAAAAATTATTTCATTCTAAAATCAATCTAATTGAAGAGGCTGGTAATAGATTCCTTCCCATCAGTGATGTAAAGAAAGGTAGGATTTAGGCATTCAACCTCCCCCCAAACCAACATATTTTTAAATTCTTATCGTATAAATTACCCCTCTGGGCTCTCATCTACATGTTTTTTAAAATGTAATCCCTCCATAAGAAAGATCTGTGTACGCTACTGCTTTCCGTGCACATTCCCCGGTGAAGCTTCTGTAAAAAGTATTTTATGAAACTTTTCATACCAGGCCCACTTTTCCACTTAGGCACGCTAGACACATGCATAGGACACAAAAGATTTGGGAGCACAAAAAATTGGAGGAAACTGGATAAAAAGAGAGAAAATTAAAATTACAGAAAACGTACAACTACCTAGTATTTATTAAAAAGTCAATTATTCTCTTTTCATTTTATATCTAAATTATCAAATCTTCGTTTCGCTATCCACCGAAATATTACGTAAATCGCTTGGCTTTTCTTCCCCAAATCATATTTTGTTTCATGTATAGTGTTATTAAATTGTTTTCCAACTGGGCCCGGGCCCAGGGCTTCGCTCTCACTGGGAGCCTCGTTTAGTTCTTCACTTGGTCTTATTAAGATCATGATCCGGATAACTTTAATGTGGTCAAACATTATTCCCGAACATATTCTCCAAAAAACAGGGAATTTCAAACAGCATGTCAATTGGCAAAAGTGGTAAGACTGTATTATTATGTGATGACTGAGATACCGAGTGGAGAGAAGTATAAGAAGGACTGGCTCCTCTATTCAAAATCGAAAGGCTAAGTATTCTGTTTCTATTGCCTTATCCTTTAGCCTGGGGGAAAACGTGGAGTTTTAGCAACTGGCTGTAAAGATTGGAAGAAATCCTTCGCGCATACTTCGCTGCATGAGAGGTCACAGGACCATAGGGAAAATGTATTGACTGTTTTGTTAAGAAAAGGGGTCAACACAGTTCAGGATGCAGTCCAAAGTCAATATGACAAAGAGGTGAAATATTGGCAAGATCTCCTTACTAGAGTTGTCTCTTTTGGGAAACTTTTGTCGGCAAGAGGCCTTCCATTCAGGGGCTACGATTAACCACTTGAATCTAAAACATACGGGCTTTTCTTAGGATATCTTGAACCCATAAGTGATCCGTTTCTTTCCCAACATCTGACAAAATATGGCCACAAAGGTATAGGGACATCTTATCTGTCGTCTGACATTTATAGTGAGTTCATAGCTGGGATGGGTAAAAGAATCTTGCAAGAAATCTTAAAAGAGATCGAACTCGCACGTTACGTTTCCCTCATTATTGACTCTACACTCGATGCTTCACACACTGACCAGTTGGCTGTAGCACTTCGTTACGTTTCTGTCAGAAACACCTGTGCCAATGAACGCCTTGTACAAGGCCGTCTTATGCATGTTGCGGCCCCTAGGCAATGCTCGTCTCGCCCCCCCCCCCTCCTACCGTCTTCTAACTTCCTAATATATTTTTTCGCTAACACAACACTTTATTCATAATTACGCTGTTTTTTACTACATAGGTATATTATCACATTATTCAATAAAAATATTGAATCAAACGAAAAGAATATAAGTAATTAATACATGCATTAAAAAAAATCATACAATAAGCTTAAATATTAACTCTTCTAACTTTTTTTGTTACAAAATCGTTCAAGACATCCTGAAAGTTAACCTTTTCCAATGCATCATTTTCAATTGCCATTATGGCCAATGAATTTAAACGGTTTTGAGGCATAGTTGAACGAAGACAGTTTTTAATTAATTTCAATTTGGAAAAGTTTCGTTCACCAGTGGCGTTTGTAGTCATTAGACTTCTATATATTTGCAAAGCTGTCATTACATTCGGGAAATTTGATTGTGCCATGTTACCAATAATCAGTTTGTAAGACTCTTCGGCAGGCACATTTTTTTCCCGGCGTCTTCTAATTGTAAGATGAAGTATTTATACTGCACCATTTCGTCTATAAACTCAGGCTCAATGTCCTCGAAATAATGTTCCTTAAACTTTGTGCAAGCCTGTCTAATTTCAGCGTCGGATTTTATCGAGAAATCTGTTAGAAACCCAAACAGATCATTTATTTCCCGGTAAGCTTCTAGGTGCCACGACAGTTCTGTACACAGCATGTCTAGTACTGGCAAATATGTATCAACTTTTAATTTCTCTTTTCCTCTGAGCACAACTTCTTTTGCAGGTCCGCCATCGTGATGCCTTTTCCTTTTTCGCACACGCTGATTCTCATCCCTGTATTGAGTATCAGTTTTCTCATTTGCCTTATAGTCTCGTAGTCGTCAAATAATTCTCTCTGTGAAATTAAAAAATCTAAAAGCGATTTTAAAAGATCGACTGCCATTCAAAGTTCAATTGTTTTCTTTTGTAAAGATTTGCTGACACCATTGATCCGATCTAGTATGGCAGCCCAAAATACGGCCATTACAGCATTTTCTTTTTTTGCCAAGTCATTCAATAGACATTTCGCCTCGTGAATAGCTTGTGATGTCTGAGTCTCATCGCCAACAATAGACTGCAAAGCTTTCTGAAAACTGTTGTAACCATTTGCCAAAGCCTTAGTAGCATCGGCCCTTGCACACCATCTTGTATCGGATACTCTTTTCGGAACCAATGACGGATCTTGCTTACGTTCATCACCTTTTTCAAGATGTTTGAGCATAATTGCCCAGCGATGAAATGATGCCGAAAAAAAGTTGTATAGTGCCTGTACGAATCCGAAGAATGAGATTGCTCCCACGCAGCTTTCCGCTGCACGTGCTCCAACCAAATTCAGTGAGTGCGCTGCACAGGGAACGTAGTGTGCGAGGTGATTTATTCTCTTAATATGCGCCTGGAGACCATTGTAACAACCAGACATATTCGACGCATTATCGTAAGACTGACCTCTCAAATTTCTTACATCAATGGTATATTGGCTTAAAAAATTTAATATCTCGGTGGCTAGTTCTTCCCCTTTGTGGTTCTGTGTGAGAAGAAATTTAAGGAAACGTTCAGCCACTTTTCCGTTCGACGTAACATATCTCAGCACTACAGTCAACTGATCAGTGTGTGATATATCTGGTGTCGAATCGACACTTATTGAGAAGTATTTGGCTTCAATGATTTCCTTAACAATATATTTTAAAACCTTATTTCCCAATATTTCAATAAGTTCCTCGCAAATCGTTGCAGACAAAAACGATTGTTTTCCTTTGCCTGCATTACCATATTTTGCTAAATGCGAATTAAGAAACGGATCGTACTCAGCGATTAACTCTAAAATTCCTAAATAGTTGCCATTATGTTGAGAACCGAGAATTTCATTGTCACCACGAAATGCTAATCCACGGGATGCTAAAAATTTTATCACTGAGACCATTCTTTCTAAAACTTTCTTCCAATATATAATATAATAATATATAATAATAAATAATAATATAAATATAAAAATAATATAATAATATATATATATATATATATATATTCTCTTTCTTTATTAAATGTAACCTCCAAAGAGGTGTCGATTCGTCCGTGAATGCGCCGTCTACTAATCAGTGTCTGTACACATACTCGGTGAGTTGCATTATTCTCATGCGATTGAATTCGGTGCAACGCATTTTTCCAATCAGAAAATCCAGTTTGAAAGTGTGAACGGTTTTGAGCTTCACCAAAAAGGATACATGGAAAACAGTATACATTTCCAGTAGACGGAGAATACATGAGCCACTCCCGTTTGATTTTACCACCACTTATGTGTTTCCGAAAAAACATAGACTGAGAAAAAAATCTTTTACTGTCGTCGTACTGTCGGCTTGAAGCATAAAAATCACACTCAAAGTGTTGACATTCGTTAGGGTCTCTAGTGCACCAAAAATCTTGCATTTCGTTGGTAATATTTTGCCATAAGTCAATGTCATTCTGGTATTCTACCCCTAGATTAACTACGTTTTGAAGTATGACCTCTGTCTCGGCCTCACTTTCCTCTGCACCGACTAACGTAGCTGTTTCTTGATCCTGGCCAATCGGTTCAAAAGGCTCGCAAGGAACCTCTACTGGGTCTACTACCATAGTGTGGCTGGCAGAAGACGTACTTGGAGAGTCATGAGGTTGATGTTCCTTTGATTCGCGACTAAATCCGAGTTTGAAAAGGTTTTGTGTCTTCTTCAATTGTTCATTAAGCTTATTTTGTTGCTCTTGTCGCTTTTTACGTTTTTCTGAACCACTTTGGTGTTTTTTCTTTACGGGTATCTCCGACATTTTGTTCCTGAAAAAAATAATCTTTCGGTTTAAAACAGAAATGAAATTTTCACTTTAGCAGCTCAAACATATTGAATTTCCTGCTTAATAATAAACACCCAAACTAATAATATTTGATAACATTGAAATTAAAATTACCGCGATAAAATTGCTTGCGATTATATTACTGCGTTATATATGAACTAACTACCATAATATTAATATCTAATTTGGAATGCGTTCAGAAATGTACTAAAATAGCGTCGATGTAATGTACAGAGCAAGACAATCGTCATTGAAATTTCGAATTAAATTTTTACTGTTTAAGAAACATTGTCAATTTTTTTCTATGCAGCACAGGGCCCCTGAACGTGGCGGGGCCCCTAGGCAGTTGCTTACAGTGCCTAATGGATAAAACGGCCCTGGCCTTATACGAGTGTTATCAGGCATCTCTCATTTAGCTCAAGGTATGGAAGAAGCAGCCCCAACTTGCTTGAAAAACTTAAATTAGTTTTGAAAAACTATGTCGGGGCCAAAGTTAGGACAATGCTTCAAACATGTTTGAAGTCTACTCAGCCTCTGCAAAAGTGTAGATGAGAGAGAACAAAATTACATCGGTGCATTGCAGATTCGAGAAGATTTCAAAATGTTGAAACAGAAAATTAGCTTATTTTGAATCATATTGTTATTAAAAATAGAATGTAAATAGGATGGATTGCTTCTTGTGTAGGTTTTTTAAGATCTAATAATAAGTGTGGTGAGATTTTTTTATGGCACTTAAAGTTTGTTTTCAAGGAACAGTTTATGGAAAAATGAAGGAAAAAAAACGTAAAATAACATAAATTCTTCAATAAGCAAAAGTTCGCATTACTGAACAAACAACGAAAAGAATTTAGGGGAATTCCTTACAAATTCGAAAAATTCTAACGTTATTAGAGTTATGTTGTTTTTTTTTTGCAAACTTTTATATATATTTGTATCTTAAATTTGGGAGAAATTTTCGCAAATTCGGCTTGCTTGTTGGTCAGGGTTCGAAGGGTCCCCCTGAGCTTGAGGGCCCCGATGCACAGCACCACCTAGCCCATTGGTAGCTAAGCCACTGCAACTCAACTGTCAGGATATCTAAAAGTAAAAGATAGTAAGATAATTAACAAGTTGAATCATAAACAAGTTAAAAAATTTATATCTAATAAGTTCATACAATAGTGTATACTTTATACCAGTGATTACCAAAGGGGTCTATATAGACCCCCAGTGGTCTATGATGACTTCCAAGGGGTCTACGTCTGCCAAAAATTAATTTGGGGGTCCATGAGGTGTAAGTGGGGGTCTATGATAGTGACTCTGATTAAACTGACCGTGACTTTAATATAAAAAAAATTTAATCAAGTGGAAACCAAATTTTACCTGTTTAGCAGATTTATTTACTAAATTTAATGAGGTTAGTTTGAGTTTACAAGGTGACAGAATAAATTTTATTAAAGCAAGAACCATTTCAATTTTTCTTTCCTGAGTTAAGCTAAAGAAGTATAATACTGGAGGTCTCGAATTTTCTAAATTTGTCATTAACAATCTGTCAGAATGTTTTAACCTACGATCAATATTTAAATGCCTTTTATTCAGATTTTGAAACTAGGTTTGAGAATGCTTTGACTATGGCAATACCCCTGTAGGCAATGAATTCATATGGTCCATATTGGGAAAAAATGTCTCATTAAGATAGGAACTGATCGCAGTAAGCACTAACGAAGATCTTAAAGTTTAGAAACGGATGCCAGCAATTTTGACTTTAAAATGTCAAACCTGTTATTTGTCCGACTTATGGAATATCGTGAGGAAGTTTTTCATTGCTTTTTCTAGTGTGAAAAAGTTTCAGCGTGGTTTCCAATCTTAGAAAAAAAACTGGACACTAACAGAGGAAATATAAGGTTAAACCAGACAAGATTGATTCCAATTGTTGAAAATTTGATATTGTAGTGCTAGAGATTCATCCCTCTTACTAAAATCATTTTCTTGTTGTTTAGTAAGTATATTGAACAGTTTTATTTATTAATTTACTTTTAACTTAATTAATTTACATATGATTTTTAAATTTTAAGCAATTTACTTCATTACAGTTAGAAATTTAATTCTTTTAAAGTATGAGTTGTAGTACCAGAAATTCAATATTAATTAAGCAGGGGTCTATCCCAAACCTCAAAACATGGCAAGGGGTCTACGAGACAAAAAAGTTTGGGAACCTCTGCTTTATACTGTAATTTCAAGCAATTTTATTAATGTTGTTGAGTGCCTCGCCACTTGTAAAGCTGTGATCGCTTCCCAAATGTAGGGAGGTGAAATATGATCAGCGATTGGGGTGCCCCCGCTAAGACGCGGGGAGTAATAGTGCAATGACCGAGGAGATGGGCATGGGCCTTCGAAATAAAGAGACATATATACAACGCAGTCCATTGAGTTTTTAATTTTGAGTATGAGTCTTTTTAATTTAAACTGAGCTATCGATGGGCCAAAACAAATGTACTGTACTTATTTACAAACGGAGGGGTGGGGGGAGTCCGTGATGCCAAAAGATAAGAAATAAACCATAGGGACCAAACCATGTCGCTCTCTTCCTTTACGGCTGCCGTTTACCAGTCCGGGGCACGGTGGGTCCATAGGTGGTGGATAATGGAAGGACTCTCTATTATAAGACAAAGAAAAAAAGGCAAAGAGAAAAAGAATTAAGAGAAAATCCCTCCCGAACCAAAACTGGCAAGGTAAGAACTGAAGGAAGGAGTGCTCTGGAAATATTGTTAGGAGCGCAATGTTTTAAAGTACCTAGGGCGCCGGGGTGGTTAAAAATGGCCCTGCTTCAAATACCCACAAGAATTGAAGGTCCATCACTATGCTCAATTTAGTATATTTAGAACACTTGCATTATTGGAAAAATTCAAAAATTTTTTAAAACTTGGAAAAAATAAACGAATTAATGCAGATCTTAAGAAAAAAAAAGAGGAAAGGAAAATTTCATCCACATTTAAGCTTATTCAACTTCGTAATAAAAGGACTTATAACTATTTATTCTGATTATTCTCGAATAACACATGATTTTCAAAATTACAATGTTATTTTTAGTA
The DNA here is from genome assembly GCA_019973975.1 of Trichonephila clavata. NCBI lineage: Eukaryota > Metazoa > Arthropoda > Arachnida > Araneae > Nephilidae > Trichonephila > Trichonephila clavata. Next base: position 38,794 of record BMAO01030679.1, on the reverse strand, counting down.
TAAAGATATTTTGCTAAATTACAATATTGCCAAATATAACACAAAATGGAATGCACATATTTCACTTTTTATGTATTTTGTTTGTTCCAAATGGGTGCATTTTAGCAGTTAATCCATTTCCAGACACGCAAGTCCTCAAGTGTGGGAGTCATTTCATTTCTGGTAACATTTAGTGGTGGTTACCTCTACCAAATTGGGATGTTTGAACTCAATTCAATTCAAACTCTCGTCAGATGACAAATATTTCCGTGACTTAATTTTATCCAGAGTTCCAGAGCCTAACTTTTTTATATATAAAGTATTTAAATATTGCATTTTTTCTGTTGTTAAATATCTCGAACCTAAAGTAACTTTAAATACTTTATATTGCAATATTAAATACAAAATTGCAACATTTTTTTAAGAAAAGATTTTCTTAGATACATGGATTATCACCGTAGTAGCAGAGCGGACATGCTTGCCAGTTTGTGGATAGCTTTACTTATGTAGTATTGTTTTTGAATCCTGGTATCATTAAAAACCTGTTGTGAAGAGGGGCTGACACTAGTGGCGTAACGGTGAATATTAGGGCCCCTTGCAAAACCAGGGTTTGTGCCCCAAGACGGATCTTACAAAGGATACGTACTTGGTGTCAGTCAAACTATGGGGTTCCTAAAGTCCTGTCCCCCCCCCCCGCAATGCGAGGGGTGTACGTTACGCCACCGGCTGACGCACGCTAAATCTGTCTAAGATCAAAGTCCTCTCGTTGACATGATGTAGAATTTTGAAAAGGTAGTTGCCATCTCAAGTGTCGTATTCATTATTTTTGCAGAGATTGAAAGTTAGAAGACTCATTTCCAATAACCATCGAGTTGCTTCAAAGGGAGAAGTTAATAATCAATCTCTCAATCAAGATACAACACATACAACATCAAACATAATTCATAGTACCCAAAAACTAGCTCACAAGCCTATTGCAGAGTGCAAATTTTTGACAGAAGCCAACATTCATCCAAATTTTTTTCCGAAGCATGTTTTGAGTATTAAAACTTACCGTTTCTTGAATTAATAAACTGTTTTCCTTTTTTTTCACCCTTCTGTTGTGTCAAATTTGGTGTCTTGCAAATTACTAATGGGTAGGTTAACCACTCATATTTCTCAACTGAAAGCGATGGAAAGTATTTTTTAAGTGAGGCTTGGAATTCATCAATGATGCTTGTAATTTCGTTTTAAATTTTTATATTTTGACTGATATATTCTTTACAAAGCGCACAGAAAGCAGTCAAAATTTTTCTTAACATTTTATATTTCCGTATTGTTAATTTTTCTTAACATTTTATATTTCCGTATTGTTAATTTTTCTTTAAATGACTTTACTTGTGTGGACCTCGAACACTTAAATTCAGCTAGAGTGAGAGTTTATTAACGTCGCACAGCAAAGCGAAGATTATTGGTGACGGACTTCATAATCTTGAGCCTTGGTCAAGTGACGAGGTTGGTACCTTCTTTCCAAACTACCAATCCATGATAATGGGAGGATTTTGTGCCTCCACAGATTTGAAGCACTTAAGTCCCGTACACGTGGGTTCGGCTCTAACTCCTGATACACTGGCCACGAGTTCGTGACCATAACCACTAGGATACCGTGGCCTGGAATTAAATTCAGATAGTTCAATTTTTCAAATAAAAGCAAGAGCAATTGAATTACAGCTACCAAGTTTTGTCATGAAGAGAAAATCTAAATTTGTTTCGACTTCTGAAAACAAAACCAACTCGGCTTTCAGGTGTGAGTCATTTCAAAATCTTTCCTTTCGAAAGGCAAAAAATTTCAGCAGGGGCTTAGTGGAGAATATGAGCCCCCCCCCCCGCAGCAAAGTCAGATTTTGAGCACCAAGCAGGATCTTACAAAGAGTATGTACTTGACGTCAATCAGACTTTGGGCCCCCAAGAGTCTTGACTCCATCCGCAATGCGAAGGTTTAGGGGGTATACATTACACTATTGCATTTTGGTGTGATATGAAAGAGTTTTGTAGTTGTGTGGATTTCATTGCGTTATATATCTGAGGGAAAATTCGAGAGAAAGATCGAACTCTTGAAGAAATTAACTACTTGGATAACTTTGTTCATAACAATCAATATATCTGGTGTTAAAGATTTTTAAACGAGACATTTATATTACTTGAATCTTCTTAGGGTAGTGGGCTTAAATCTTTTTTCTTTTTCTTCTTCTCAACATTTCTGAGCATCAGTTTGTGGGAATACAAAAGCAGTTTTTCCGGAGTAAACCAAAACTTGAAATATTTTTATGTAAAAGCACAAGTATGTCTTTCCTGCCACCATGCTTTTCGAATCTTTGCAGAAAACATGCTCATTAGGGGCGTAGTTATCGCCGTATCAACTGTATCAATGATACGGGGGCCCCAAGCTACAGGGGCTCCAACACGTGTAAGTAAAAAATCGTAAACTATTAAGAGGCCCAAAAGTAGGTTCCAAAGTAATCTTCGATGTAGAGCTCACACAACTCAAGAGTAACTACGCCAGTGATGCTCAGTCAAGAATTTTTCATCTTTAACAAGTCGAATGAAAGCATGGAGTTATGCTTTCCACTGATATTGATCAATATGAAATGGCCAGAACTGATTATCGAGGGTGTTGACTAAAATAATTAAATGGACTGTAAATACCATAAGTTTTAACAAGCAAAACGGATCCCAACCATATGGGATCGCTATACTTTCGAACTGATTACGAAAAAGTTGAAACAGTCGACTCGGAGCTAAATCTATACAAAGGAATTCTCGCCAACTGGCACCAACAGTGGGATTCGAAATACTGGAACATTTATTTTTTAAGTCTGAAAGCTTCGATTCTGCTTGGTATTGTACCATTAGAAATGGCACTTTCTTGATCTTCTCTGTCGCTTTCTTTCTCAGCATTGTTTTGAAAATGATAACTAATGCTAATGCTAATGCAATAATGGATTCGACATCTGTGTGTGCTTTTTTTGCACTTAGCTATTAACTTTGCTAACTTGTAGCTGGCAATCAATCTTTTATTTTTTTACACTACCAAATTTCAAAAATTTGGTTTGCCTTTGATTTCAGGCTGTGAAGTTTTCAAATGTCTTTCACTTTACAAAAAACGAGAGCTTCATTTGCAAGTTTCTCTTTTTAGACATCACAAAATTGAGTTCGAAGGTCTTATGTTTCAATTGCGATGAATCCGACTTCGATATAGTTACATTTACTCTTCCCTTTATTTCTTTGTTTACTTCCTCTTTGTGAAACATTGAATCTTATTAAATATTTGTCCATAATGGTTAAATGAATAAAATATTTTTAATTAAATCGTATCTGCGCAATCACATCCCAGAAATCTTTTGCTTTTAGGAAAAGTGGACTTGTACCTTTGCTTTTCAGAAATCTTTGAAGTTACAAAGCCCCTACAGTTTTAATATTATACAGGGTTTACAATGTGTGTGTGTGAAAAAAAATAAAAGAGCAGTGTGTGTGTGTGAGATAGCTGAACTTAATTTATTTTTGGTGCCGATTTCAGAAATAATAATGAAAAACTTCCATCACGTCACGTTCTTTTGAAATTTTTTATTTTATTTGGATTTTTATGCACATTTACTAAAAAATTTTTACAGAGTTCAATTTCTTCCCTCCGTGGCTGATCTTTATTCAACCTTGTTGAAACGTACAGAATACCACACTATGACTTCTTCACCTTGCCTTCATTTTCTTCCTTTCACAATATTTCTCTATCAATAGCGTAAAGAGAATCATTAACTTAGATCCTTATCTTGGTTTGATAATGCAGGAACTGTGTCACTCGTCTAGATTGATTCTGAACGCACGCCGCTGAAATTTTGAATTTAGATTCGATTTTTCTTTCATGTGTAATTTATTGCAGTGCATGCGCTGCGTAAGTGGGAGCTTCATCTCAGAAACATTTTTAATGGTTGTGTTTTTTTTTCTGTGCGTTTCTTGAAACATAGTTTTGAGTCGGAGATGTTGCGAAAATTTGCCAGCTGATAGCGAATATAGTTTAATTAAAAATCGCATAAAAAGCATTACAGACCATGTAAAACAGCTTTACCTTGCGTATTTTGGCATGAAATTTGGAGACCATGGGCTCATCATAAAATCTGTGTAAAGTGCCTCAATGATCTACGCTTCTGACTCAAAAGAGAGAAGATTCCTGTTCGATTTGGAGCTTCTATGAAATAGAGGGAGTCGAAAAACCACTCTGATGATTGTTACTTTTGTTCTCATAATATTCCATCGGTCATACGCCTCGCTCCTCATGGACCTAATACTCCAGTGTCTTTTGCCACCAACTGGGTTGCAAAAAATTTTCAGATATATCCGAAGTCAAGTTGACAGAGGGAATTTTTGTTGGTCGAGATATTCGCAAGCTTTTGGTGGATAACGAATTTGAGACTTGAATGACAGCAAAGGAAAAGAAGCATGATGTATTTTCAAAGATGTCGTCAAAAAGTTTCTTGGCAATTGCAAGGATCCTGACTGTAAAGGAATTGCAATGAATAAGCTGGAGAAATTTCAAGAGTTTGGTTGCTTTATGAGTGTGAAAACACATTTCCTTTACTCAAATATGGACTTTCCCCCGAAAATTTAGGATTGGTCAGTGAAGAACAGGGGGAAGGTTCCATCAAGGTATCAAAAGTATGGAGCGCAAATATCAAGGAAGAATACGGACAAGAACATGCTAGCCGACTATTGTTGGATGTTAAACGAGATATATAGGACTGAGATTAAATATAAAAGAAGTTTCAAAGGAAAAAGAGAAAGTACCCAAAGAGAGAAGAAAACTTCGTTTATTTTGCTTTCTCGCAATTTAAAATATGTTTCAAACTTGTATGCACACAAGCATAATTTTTGCTCTTCTCGGCCAATCGTCTATTTTATGTAAATAACTTAATAAAAATAAATTAAAATAGTATGTTGGTGATTTTCTTTTAGAAATTACACCATAATTGGTTGCAAAATGTATAAATCTTGAAGGAATTTCTTGTTTTTCTCACGATCAAAGACAGCTTGGGAGGTCTAGAAACAATCGCTTTCCTCTAATTGCAGAGAAATTAATTTGCCTCACCAAGAACCAATATTTTCATAGATTTAACTGATTAAAAACGGCTGTTGCCAAATTTCCCAGGCTAAATTGTTTGAGATAATTTCTTCTTAAATATAGTTTTAGCAAAAATATTGAAATCGATGTTACAAAAAAATCCTGACGTGATGGGGAAAAAATGGAAGTCATTTTCGAAATGAGCACACTAAATAATACAAAAATCCCTGGAAACATCTTTTGTGATTTTCCAAAACTTTAATTTTGTACCCCTGTGTTATTTGACAAAAAAACCTTGTGGTACATTTGACAATCTGTCATGGCGCACTGCTCGAAAAATATTGATAAAAAGTACAGTAAAATCCGGCGTACGAGGTCTGTCTAAGAAGTATCCAACCTTTGACTAGAAAAAATATTTCGAATACCTGACGGAATTGGGACCCTGATCCCCTTCAAAGTAGGCCCCTTGTGCTTGCACACACTTAGCCCACCGATCCTTCCCCTGCTGGAAACACCTCTGGAAGTCTTCTTTTGGAATGGTGTTCAGCTCCGTTGTCACGTTTCGCACGATCTCTTCTCTACCCTCAAAACGGGATCCTTTCAGTGGTGTCTTCAATTTTGGAAACAACCAGAAGTCGCAAGGAGCCAGGTCTGGAGAGTAGGGAGGTTAGCGAACGGTTGTAATTCCATGTTTGGCTAAGAGAGTGTGGATCAATTGGGATGAATGTGCAGGAGCGTTGTCATGATGCAAGTGCCAGTTGTTCGCCGTCCACATGTCTGGTCTTTTGCGCCGAACTGCGTCACGGAGTCGCCGGAGAACATCTTGATAGTACTCCTTTGTCACTGTTTGTCCTTCCGGTGCGTATTCGTGATGCGCAATTCTACGGACATCAAAGAAAACAGTCAGCATCACCTTGATTTTACTTCGCACCTGCCGCGCTTTCTTTCGGCCTTGGAGAATCAGGATGCTTTCATTGCAACGACTGTCTTTTTGTTTCTGGGTCGTACCCGTACACCCATGAATCATCTCCAGTTATCACGGTGTTCAGAAACCCAGGATCAGTGTTGGCGGTGTCCAGAAGGTCCTGTGCAACGTCAAAACGGTGGTCTTTTCGTTCCGGCGACAACAACTTGGGTACGAATTTCGCAACGACTCGGTTCATGTTCAAATCTTCACGCAAAATTGCATGTGCAGAATCTTTACTCACTCCAACCTCTTCTGAAATCACCCGCACTGTCAAACGACCTGCTGATTTGGTGATCTGCCATCACCAAATTTCGCACCCTCTCAACATTAGCTGCACTCCGAGAAGTTTGGGGCCCGCCACAACGCTGCTCAATCTCCGCTGATGTGCGGCCATCTTTGAATCGGTTGAACTACTCCTTAATTTGTGTTACACCCATCGCATTTTCTCCAAACACATGCTGAATCTTACGTATTGTTTGGCTTTGATAATCACCAAGCTTTTGACAGAATTTGATTCAGTATCTTTTGCTCAATTCGTTCAGTCATTTTGCGAGAAAACTAAATCCGACGAACACTACGAATAGCACCTTACTTGACGACCACCAACCAGCGACTTGCACAAGTGAACGCGGTGAAAAAATTCACGCATGCGCATTAAGGTTCCTCCTTCCACCGTGGCGCCACCTTAAGGCGGTATCACACGCAAAGTTTCCGTACAATTTTTTCACCCAACTTTTCCCCGAATCTGAGGGGGAAGGGTTACCGTAAACAAAACGACATGCTCTGACGTCAGCCACTCTTTCTCCACATTGAAACATTATTCGCTGATTTTTCTGCTTCGAAAACGAAAATTCAAAATTATTTATTTTATTTCGCTGGCGCTTTTGTTTATGGGGGTAAACAGAAATGGAGCATCATTATGTTTAAAATATTATACGCCGTTAAAATATTGTACACCATTAAAATATTATACGCCATATCTGATGCGCCGTTACCGCCATCTTGTTTATGACGTAGGGCGCCGAAGAACCCCATTGGCTGGAATTTCAAGCTACTTTCATTTAGAGTAACTTTCTCAGCTCACTGGCAAAAAGTTGTTCGGAAGCCATTGCTATGGCAATAGAGTAAAAATTGCACGAATTGAACCAAAAATTGCACCAAACGTGTACGCGTGATAAGGCCTTTAGAATCGCTACTCTATGAGGGAAAGATTAAGGTCGGATACTTTTTAGACAGGCCTCGTATAACGCGCACTTATACTTTCAAGCTGCATTTTTTAATGTGTAACATCTTTCCTCTCGATTGCTGGAGATTTGTGGGAGTGATTTCGTGAAAAGGGACAGAAATCCGTAACAGGAAGTTAGGGAAGCACTCGCTATTCAGTGAAGTTCTGTTTTTTCTCCTTCATTCGGGAGAGGATCCGCCCCTATCCCCTGCGGTCTAGGCCGTGGGATCTTTGTTTTCTCACTTTAGGATCAGAGAAGCTAAGTCCTTTAGGCAGAGACGTGGTTAGACAATGTCGAACGTGTTTCGATACCTGACTTCGATTGCTGCGTACAATTTAAGCGACCGGGACACAGAGCAGCTGGTGTTGCAATCTATCGTAAACAGAACAACTCACATGTTGTGACTCGATATATGGATATTACTTATCGACAAACAAGTGGACTAGATATTGTAAGTCAAGATATTGGGGACATATGTGCGGCAAAATGCTTATTTGAAAATGGACAAACAGTGATTTCGGTGGTCGTATACGTTTCTCCGAATCAAACAGTTCAAAAAATTAAAGATTTCCTGCATATTTTACTTTTACCATATACCGAAGGTGGTTCTGCTCTTTTTTAAAAAAAACTATCACTCGCTTCCCGTGATTTTACAGTTAACTTCAGTTTGCTAGAAACCGAGCCACTCATAGCTTTTATGAATGATGAACTCAAGCTCGAAATGAACACAAATCGAAATGTTTCGACAACTAACAGTGGTACTGTTATTGACGCTATTTTTCAACGGTTTTTAAATACTTTGAAAACACAAGTATATGTGTCATACTTTAGTTATCATAAATTATCATTACCGCTCTTCCCCAAATTGAACAATAATTATTTTTGATAAAAAAATTGCATTACTCTCTCCTTGTGTTAATTAAATAAAATTTTCATTAAAGATATAACTTTTCCATAGAAAATTATTTCCAATCATACTCGATTCATATTTTTCAGGATTTAAGTTGCTATTGCGAATTTACCACGATAACATGTCAGATGTTACACATCGTTTGCGACTACTGTAAGGCTCGTTTCTTTTAGATATATTCGCCGTATAATGCACCCCCCCCTCCTTTTTTTGAGAAACCTGAAATGTACATGAGCAATGCTCTTATGTTTTGAAATGATTTATTCGAGGTACTATCCCAAGGTTTTGAAAAAATATAGTATACTTCTAGAACTGCAACCGCTTAAGTTCATAAGATCTTTCAAATAAACAGTATTTTAATCTGTGTGGAAGTCTAATTGTTCTTATGCCCATCTCTTTATTCTTAAAGTTGCCATTTTTTTATACCCGGCGTATAACACGCACCCGTATATTTCAATCTCAATATTAAAAGTGCGCGTTATACGCCGAATTTTGCGGCATATTAAAATTACCTTTGGGAATTATCTTAATCGTTTTTGATTATTCGTAAATAATTATAGAGACGAAGAATTACAGCACAAATTTTGCAGGCATAAACTGAAATTACCCTTGCTTTAGTTAACAGTACAACTGATCAACACTACAAAAAAATGAACAGACTAGTTCAAGGACACCAGACAACTCCACTAAGGGTGAAAGGGGATATCGAAAATGTTTCTAGTGAAGTGGACATTGGGGGTTAAAGGTTGCACTTCTTGGATGAATAACTCTCGGCGAGTTAGCCACCTAATAAAACCAGTTGAAGATTCCTGATCATCATAAAATGTGTTAAAAGAGAGAATAACTTGAAAAATTTCAAAAACAGGGAGAAAAAAATTGAATTACAAGAAAAAGTTTGTTATATAGAAAATGCACTTCGCTATTGGGAGGTTATTTCAAGAAGAAAATTGTGAAATGCTCTTGGATCCAGAAAAAGTTCGTTATATAGAAAAATTCGCAATATAGAGGTTCGACTGTAAATATTTGAAAGAGCAATTTTATATACTCATGCTAAGTTTTGAGTACAATTTTTAAATTTGTCTACTAAAGCATGAGGAAAGTAAAACTGCAATGTTTCACACTCCTTTTTTAGCATTCATCTCATCAACATTTGGAAATACTGTGATTTGTAGCAAAGCAGAATTGAATTTTTACTTAAATGCAATATAAATTTGCTTACCAATTACTTTGAACTTGTAATTCTCTGAGTAGTGTTAATTACAAAATTTTAATTTATATACAATGCTCAACAATTTTATAAAAACTGTTTCATGTATTATACAAAAAGTTTCTTTTGTTTCATTAGTATGTACTCACCTTTAAATTTTCAATATTATAAATCAAAGAAACTTGTTTTAGGATATTAGAAATACAAAATATATATAATTGTTAAGCCTAAAAGGATCCTTCAATTATTACATCGTCTAATTTACATTGAGCTATGAAAAATAAAATCAGTGAGATATATACAACTATTTCAGCCCTAAAGATAGTGTACACCAGTGGTCAAATTTTTTCAACTCAAGGAACCCCTATAACTAGGTGTTTTTGTGAAACCCTATATATATATATTCCACACATACATACTTTGAAGAATATATCTTAAAAAATAACATTTAAAGTAGATCAATATGTTATAGGTACTTTATGTCAAGGCAATTAAAAAATATTGAATAAAATTTTTTAATCTACTTTTAATATAAAATACTCATTAATATTAAACTGTGATCCAAAAGTCACCATTTAGTAACTGGGATATATGCTTGCATTTTTCAACACAAACTGTTGAAGTCTAGGCTATTGAGATCAACTGAACAATCTCATTACATATTATGAGTTTGTTCCTATACTTTCTTTTTGTAGCAACTCTAAGGTTGAGAAATAATTTTTCCCTTACACACATTGTTCTGAATGGCAATAAAATGCTTAGAAAAATAATGTATTTTGCATGAATTTGCAACCTAAAATTTAGGAGCTGTTCTTGCTTAAATTTAGATTTTAAGTTTGGCTCTTTCGATATGTCGATAAATTGTTCCTTCTTCACTATACATGTTTTTTTTCCACAAATGAAAAAGAGATACATTTTCCATTGGAATATTATATAATTTTGTGAAACTAAATACTAACGAGTATAAAATCATTTCCTTGAATGCAATAGAATATTCCCAATCTAGTAGGTAATATGTATATAAAAAAACATTTTCATTTATTATATTTTAACAAAAGTTTAAAAAGTATTGCAAAATAGTTTATTACGAATAAATAAAATTTTTCAGTTTCTTAATGATAGGGATGAGCTTTAAATTCTCATGGGTATACAAACTTCATAGTGAACGCCGTGGATCCATTTACAAGTTTCTTTTTGATTTATTTTATTGTAACTTATATAACCCCTGGGTATGCCTCTTGTTCTCAGGGTTCTGTAGAACACAGTTTGAAGACCACTGGTGTGCACAATCAATTTTAAATATTTGCTACTAATATTCAAAAACATTTGTTTTCTAATAGTAACACCCTTTAAAAGGTTTTATCTTCCAGAAATAAAAAAACAAATATTAAAAATAATAAGTATAGTGATATCAGTCAAATAAAAGTTTTTTTTTGTAAATTAAAAAATTCAAATATTCCTCACAGTGATAGTTGTTTTAAGAATTTATAATATTAAAAAATCATTTACATAATTTTGCCCAGATTCCATACAACTTGAACTTTTAAGTTAATTCTAATTTTTATAATCAATGAATCTTCACAGTTCAGAGTGAAGGTAACATTAATGTTGCATGAGGGCTATTGGCGATGGTCCACATAATTTTGAACTATAGTCAAGTGATGAGAAAGACACCACAGCTGGCTTTCCCCTCTCCTACCTTCCCCTTATGCCAACGAGAAGATGCCTCAACAGATTTAAAGAGCAGCGCCCCCCTCTACAAGGTCATTCTTTAGCAATATTAGGCTCGAATTCATGACACACCGGCCATGAGTCAGTGACCTTGACCAGTAGGCTATCATGGCCTTCACAGTTGAAAATTCCAAATAGTTTATGTAAAGTGATGCCTAAATAAGTTAAATCCACTTAATTCCCAGAAAAAAAATATAATTTTTCAAATTTTAATATATTTTTTATCACACGGGCCTGGCTAGTCTTATTTTGTGTCAAGAGTATGTCTGAAAGTATATTTTAAATGTAAAAGGGAGAAAATGTAATTTCATACAAATTTACTTTACAGGAACTTTTCAGAAATAAAATGCATTTTAATACAGAATTATTTTTTTATATTGAAAATAGAGAAATTCTTAATTTTAACAAATCTTTAAAAAATTTAATACTTATGAGAGCCGGGACAAAAAAAAAAAATTCTCAATCTCTATAAATTAATATATTTGAGAAAATATATATTTGCCAAGTATGAGTTTCTGAAATATCCTAAAACTGTAGAATTTCAAGTTAGATTTATTAAACTGAAAATAAGTCACAGAAAATATCTGGAGTACCAAGTCCCTAGTTAGTCATGTTCAAAACAGGACTTTGAACAGTAATATTTTTCATTCTGGTTCAACTAAAAATAATATACCGGTTCAGTTCCGAATGAATAATTTTATTTTTATATTCTTATTTGTACTAAAAATATAATTCTATCATAAACAAAAAATGTAATTCTATCAAGATTAGAAATTTCCATTATTTTTTTAATTCGTACACTACATGATATTTTTCTTAAGAAATCATCTATTCTTATAGTTCATTCAACTGAATTAAATCTACCTTATTCAAGTAGTTTCAAGTGAACATTAAAACAGTAAACCAAGAAGAAATGTACATGTAAAGATGATAACTATATGGTCGACGTTAAATTAAAAAATATATCAAACCAAAATACACAGATATTTTTTCGGTTCAGTTCTAGTTTTTGTTATGACCAAAATAACCTTTTTTTCTGGTTTTCAGTTTAGTTCCAGTTTGAAGCTCTGATTCAAACTTTGTGAAATAAAATACAGTACATGTGTAACAATGAAACAACTCCATCTTTTTTGTTTAAAAAAACCTTTTAATTCTTAATTTTTCATAGAACTCTGTGTTTGTGTGTGGCCAACGTTATTAGTTATCTCATTAATGTCTATATGATATTCATCCTCAGGTTTGGATTCATCTTCAATAAGTCCTTTTGCTCTCAAATAACCATTCCATGCAGATGGAACATTTTTAAATTTTTTAATTTTCTTTTCTATTTGAGCTGGAGTATCCTGGTAATAATTCTTTGGGTCTTTTGCCATTGCCTAAAAATTGGGAAGAAATGCATATTACTTAAAACTTCTTCAGATTTTAGATTTATGGTAAAACAAGATTTACAAATTTAACCAAGCCATCTGTTTTTACTTTAGTTCAGAATACTTTAATCAGATACAATATAATAGCTCACTTAATTTAGAATATTTATCATGGAACATTATCAATATAAATAAAAAATAATTTACAAGTAACAGTAAAATATTTTCTAAAAATAAAATCCAAAATTTAACACTGCATTAACATGTAATTTGAATCTTGCAAAAATAAATGACTTTAGCAGAATTCTTGTAACAAAATTTTAGTTGGCTAAGAAAATATCACATACTCACAAGAAAACAAAACATTAGTTTTAAATGTCAAAATGAATTAAAGAGGGAGAGAGAAAATATTTGCTTCAGGTAAAATTGGATCCAAATCAATTTTAAAATTAGACATATAATTATTTGTTGTACTATTAAATAACTGAGTAGAATTATATTCTGGTATTGATTTTTAAGAAAACCTTTTCACAATAAAATTTTTAAATAAAAAAATCAACAACAATTTCTAAAAAATTAATAACACCTGTACACCATTTATTAAAGTAAACCTGTCGGATATTTTTGCCTGAAGGATTTCTTTAAAAAATAGTCAAAGAAACAAATCATTACGCATTGGAAATACAACATAGTGATAAAACAAAAGAAAAGTCATGAATAACTTCTTGGAAAGATCTAAAAGTGGATAAATTGTTTTTCTGAGAGCATTCTCGCAAATGGGGAACATAAAAATGAATAGACTTTAGGATTATTGGAAGAAGGACCCATTATTCCATAATGCAGGCATTGCAAATAGCATAAGCCGAAATTCGTTTTTATTAATTTTACTTACATTGTAATTTGCAAAAAATAGTAGACCCGGAGAACCTTAACCTACGGACAGGTTATACAAAATAACCCTGTAATTGATTTTTTTAAATGAAAGAATGAGCGAGATATATTATTCTAGTAGATAACTTTCTTTGGATGAATCTATGGTCCTGTGGCGAAGTAGATTATTGTTTCGCTGATACATAAAGAATAAAAAACATAAGTACGGTATAAAACAGTATAGTTTGAGTACATCAAGTGGAATAGTGCAAAAAGTTGCTGTGTATACTGGTTTATTAGACGACTATGGATGGCAAAATTATACACAAAGAATTGTTTTGCATTTTCTGAATGAAAAATTAAATGTCGGTTACCATGTGTGTTTTCATGGACTATTATTATAATAGGCACTGGCGTGGATAGTTCTGAATGGATCATGTGGCCCTATTCTTAGATATGAGAGACCTGTTAGTGGAACTGTAGTTACACATATTAGGGCTCCTGTAGCTTGGGGGCCCTGTATCATAGTTATGGTGGTAGCTACGCTCCTGATGATAGCCCTAACTTGGCCAAGTTACTGTTAGATAAAAAGACACTGCACAGGTACATTGAGAGCCATTCACAAAAACACTCCAAAAGATGTTCAAACTATTAAATTGCCAAAAGGCGATACCATTAAAGGTATCGTCAGGGAGTAATGATTGGAAAATGGAAAGATAAAAGTGAAGTATATTACATTTCTACAAAGTATAAAAAGGAAATTGTTGAGATTTTAATTAAAAGAAATGAAATAAAGCAGATCTTTACCCATCATCAACTATAAAACATTTATGTCTGATGTAGATCGACAAGATCAAATGCTGTCGTATTATCTCACAGAAAGAAAAGCACTAATGCTGGCATAAAAAATTGTTCTTTCATATTATTGAAGTAATTTTAATAAATTCATGTGCTCTTTATAATAAGTATTTTGGAAGCAAAATATCACTTTACGGCTACCGATTGAGCGTTATAAAATTACCTTTGTCACCAACAGATGAACAAAAGCCGACTCCAAAGAATTTAAAACATACTCTTGAGAAATGAGAATTTGTACCCAGCAAAACCAAAATACAAAGAAAAAGGTGTAAATCTTGTTCCCCTCAAGGCAAATGTATGGACACCACATATGAGTGCCAAGACTGTCCAGACAAATCAGGATATTACTTGAACTGCTGTGAAATATACCATAAGTGATAATATATTGATGCAGTACTATTCTACGCAAATGACATTATGTTCATATTCTTTTTATTATTTTCTACTATGTTGATTATATGTTACATAATATTTGTTATGTTTTATAATCTTCAGAGTTGAGCAGTATTATTATATAATTTTTATTTTGCACAAATATTTTGAAATATTTGGAATAATTCAACAATGCAAATATCTGTATTTTGTACTAGTTATTTGAAAATATTTTTTGACATTTAAAAAAAAATAATTTGACTTTTTTTTGTCCGATTTTACTTTTTATTTCTTTTAAGATGTGACTTTATGCAATGTGTCAATAATTTTGCAGAAAATGATGAGACACGCTAGAGCATCAGTGGCATACAGGTGATAAATTAAACGTGATGTGCCACTGACGCTCTATAAAACATCTGAAATTTTTTTTACATTAAAACATGAAAATAAAAGGTTTTTCAGGTTTTTACTATTAAAAATTTTGGAATGTTTTTAATCATTAAAACACTATTTTGTAATTCGACTTCTGAGGATGGATATATCAATTTTACTAGCAGCGAATGTGTTAAAAGACTATTCTAATCCATTGAAAACTCTTTCAAATGAGCAACCTTCTACAAGGAATATTTTCCTCTACAAAGAAATCTTTGTTACCCATCCAGTATAGTGATTAGCAACACTGACTGATGTGCCATAAGACCTGGGTTCAAATCCCAGAGTTGGCAAGGATGTTTGTAAATGAATAGTGCCCCTTTGCAGCATGGGGGCATTCTAAATAGCTGTCAGCTGTTAGTCCTCATGAGGTAGGAAGGGGGAAGAGAGGTGGGAAGCCCCTGAGCACCTCTAGGGTGTTCTTCCTCAAAATTGAGGTGGAACCGAGCCAAAACGTACCGTCATCTGAATGGTGCTCAAAGCTAGGGCTAATGACAGGCATATGAATTTCATGGGCCTTGATTTGACATCATTAGACAGGTGGTATTAGTAACAATAACAAGAAATCTTTACAAACTTCTCATAAAGGCCTTTAGCTCGTGCTGGAAAATTCTTTGTGAATAAAAGGCAAGAAGGTTTAAGTTTCTATTAATTTCCTTAAGTCAGCTTCCCTTCTTGAAGACAAACCAAAGAAGCTACTCAAAGCTGAACTTTAAGGAAGTGCCTCAATCCAGATTTAATACAACCTCATAAGAAAATAAGATTTGTGGTTCCTATTCAAGTCTCATCAGCAGCACAGGGCATTCAGTGTCAAACATTGTACAGTTTTTGAAGTTGCAACTGGAAAGCATGATACAGTTCTTTAATAAGACAGTACTTCAGTTTTATTAAAGATGTTTTAATCTTAATTTATCTTTAAATTAAATTCTGGGTTTAATGCAGCAATTGATTAACATTCTGATAGATATCAGTTCATGACAAGATTTATCCTTTAAAAAGTAAAATTTATTCCGCAAGAGATTTTTAAAGAATTTCAGGTTAAAATGTACACATAGAGAAATTGTAATTTAATTATATATATATATAAGGATATTAAACCTATTGATATGAGAGTAATTAATATTAATACACAAAATTTAATACTCTAATTTTTTCCCATCATAAATGTAAAATTAGATGAAGAAACTTACATAATAATTTTCACCATGTCTTTCAAGCATATATACACAAAATTTTACAACCTCAGGAGGTAATCTTAAGTTCTTGCCTCTTGGTGCATTGGCAATAGCTTCCAATTCTGTAAAATATTGAAGAAAAAAAAGAAATTTAAAAAATGTTAATTAATATAATAAATATATTTTATTCAGTAATAAACAATCACAAAGTTCAGAAAATAAAACAGGATGGGTTAGATTTATTTTAAATGCAAAACTAAAATGTATAAGAGGAATTAAAACAAACTTGAGTACAGAAAAAAAAATTCCTGCAAAAAATATCTGAATTGAGACTCTGTTACACATTTTTCAATCATGATACATATATTCACTTTAAAAAGATTATTTCAGCAGGGTGATATGAATATTATTAGCAGTACTAGCTGGAATACCTATCCTTCACATAGGTTACATTTAAAAAAATTAAGTTTAACAATCCAGCTAGCAAGCATCACATTTTTAATGAGTGATGGTGCAAGGTAAAATACTTCAACACTTATAAAATAATTTTTTTAAAATAAGGACTCGCTTTACATAACTTTCTACAATTAGCAATTTAGATCCCTGGGGGGGGGGGAAGCAGATATACAATTTTAAAAAGAATAAATAAAAATGATTGAACAAAAATAATATGAATACAAATTATAAAAAAGTAATAACACAAATAGAATGCGAAAAGTAATAGTAGTAACTTGAGAAACAATGCTAAATGCCCTATCAGGAGCAAAGAAGTATTATCTTCATCCTTAATTTAACCTTTTTCCTATAAGAAAAATAGGAAAACATTGATGTGAAAGCAATATTGAATGTCAGAAAAACAATGCACTGTTAATCCAAAAGAATTTCCCATACATAGGGTTTCACATGCGATTACAATAAAAGGTTCCTCTCAAGAAAAACACCTTTTGGTAATCAACATCTATTTACCTCTGGACAATAAGATAATTATATTAGTAACTTACTGCTCCTTCATATATGCTCATTCCACCTTCCCTGAAGAAGAAGCTTTCTCCTTTTGCAGTTTCAAATTGACTAGACAAAGGTCCTAAAGTATCAAGTTGAAGGAGGTTTTCTAGAATCAAAAATGTTTCTAACACAACCACTAGTTGAAGAAATGTATTAAGTCCAGAAAAGTACTTCGAAGGTGATAAGATTTTGTTAAAAAATATAATACAAGGGGGTACCCTTGTTATTTATTTATTTATTAAGTATAACAATATCTTATTCTCAGTGCAATATAAATTTGTATCCATTACAGAATAAAAATAGTAAAGCTTACTTACTTGATTTTACAATTATTTAACTTTAAAACAAATACTACAGTATTAGTACTTACATATTATACAGCTGATCAATTTTGCCAAGTCGAAAGGCATTATCACATAAAAAAATGTTAAATGCTGCCGTTGTTTCCACACATCAGCGAAAACAAATTCCCACATATGCTTATTCTTTAGTAAACAATTGACAAATTAGTGAAGATTTAGAAGAATTAGATATTGTACTTAAAAAAAAAATACGGAATAAATGAACGATCTAATAGCTACAAATATTTCAGAGCCCAAAAATGCTGTAACTGCATTCAGAACTGTCACAAAGGAGACTACTTTTTGTAGACACTGCCATATAAATTCACATAACAAATCTAAATGTTAGATGGCAGTTCCCCTATGTTTCTTATTTCAACATTTTGCTATATCCCATAGTCATTCATAAACTTAATATTAGACCACATTTTTGAAAATACACAGTTATTTCCTTCTGAAGAAAATAGGTCTCGAATTTTAATCATTTTCCACAACAAATACAGAAGAATTTACTAGTAATAAATTATGTTATTTTTGAGCACATATGATCAAGATTGTGTTTGAACATGATTGATACAACCTGCATAAAAAAAGGTTATTTTCGAGCACATACTGACAAAATGCAGGAATGGTTTTCAACTATTGGCTGCATATTTTGCAACATTTTTCGATTCGACACAATTGGTCAATGTTATAATATGTAAATATAAATTACTTTTTCCGCAAAAGTGCTTCTTTTAGATTTCTTCTAGAAGTAAATATCCCTCTAAAAAGAAATGGTAAACTGGTTTGTACAACCAAACAATAACAATAAAATAATTACAAAAAGGAGCCTATTTTTTCCAAATTGTTTTTACAGATAAAACATAATCAAAACATTTTAACAGTTTATTTAACTTTAATTTAGAATACAATATTTTAAAGTTTTCTTCAAACATTCTCTCTTAATTCACTTTAAGTTGCTCATATTTCTATTTTTCAGAATTGCTTCATAAAGATTTTATTGAAAAAAAAAACCTTTATTTTATGCTTACTATTTATTTTATTTCACACGAGTACATACTTGAACGTTTAAAATAAAATTATAATAATTAAATTGAAAGAGTAACTAACCAAAAGTAAAGATTTGAATTTTGGGAGATTTTCAAAATTCCTCCAATATTACCATTATATTTGAAATTACATTTCAAATATAACGGTAAACCCTTGCTTCTCACTCCTGTCAAATTCACTGGGCGAAATTTCCCTCTTATTCCTCGTGCCCGTGATATTTCTGGGCTGGAGTCTTGGGAAGTAACTCTTTAAAAAAAGCTTGAAATAATCTATTTCTTAAGCCTGGAATATTGTTTACTTCTTAATCTATACACCAGATGGCAGAACCAGATTATTGGTAACCTGTTTAGCGATAATTATTTAATTATTTTAACCATATATCAACACAATCAAACGTATAAGCAATACGTTTTGAAATCATAGGTCAAGTACTTAGTTACGCTCTTCGTGAAAACACATGGGTTACGTTCTCTGATAAAAAAATATTTTTTAAAATTGTATACGTTATGAAGTTAGAGTCAGGAAGTTAATTGGATTCTACTTTTAGTACTTTTTTTCACTAGCTACAATAAAAATATGGAAGCAGTAGACATTGTAGACCAATGTATTGGAGATTACTCTGTTGCTCGAAAACGAGGTAAGAAGTACTATATGAAAATATTTTTTCCTTTGTTAGGCCAAACTATTTTGAACTCTTACCTTATTTTATAAAAAACAGGGAGGCAAAAAAAAAACATTTTATTGTTTATCTTTAGTAGATAATCTTATTGAAAAGCATTTTACATCAGAAACCACTGCAAAAAGAGGCCAGCCAAGCTTGGAGAATAACCCCAACCGTTTAATTGAAAGACATTTTATTAGACAGATATTTCCAATTGATAAGAAGTGGCAATCCTCAAGAGAATGCAAAGTTTGTTGTACCAAAAGAGATGAAAACAATAAGAAATGCAAAAGAGAAATTCAATACTACTGTCCAGATTGTGATGTTAGCCTTTGCATCTCATACTTTGAAATGTATCACACAAGAAAAAATTACTAATATTTATTTATATTATGCATAAGTGTATTAAAATTTTCATTTAATGTTTAAAACACGTTTTTTTAAATTTTTCTCTTTGTTGGAAAATCAACATTCAGTGATTATAACGCTAAATGTTTGCTCTACTTAAAACATTAAATTTCATATTTCAAGCTAAAAATTAATCCAAAAATTAAAAATGAATACATATATTGAACATAGTTAGTTTTATATAATTTTCTTGAATAAAAAAAATAGGCACTTTTAAGATCGTTTTCTTTAAAATTATCTGACCATTAAGGGTTAAATTTGGTAACAAACCCCATTAGCATTGATAGAACATGCTCAAAAAGCTATGAGGTATTTTACATTAATAAAAATAGCCAAGGCACTGGATATATTAAAAACTAAATTAAAACCTAGGATGCTTCAAAACAA
Organism: Trichonephila clavata; assembly: GCA_019973975.1. Taxonomy (NCBI): domain Eukaryota; kingdom Metazoa; phylum Arthropoda; class Arachnida; order Araneae; family Nephilidae; genus Trichonephila; species Trichonephila clavata. The sequence goes on along the minus strand of BMAO01030679.1, from coordinate 18,753 downwards.
TTAAGTAACACTGGTTAAAATTAGTAAAACTTTTATATGGTTACTTGTCAGTCTATTAATGTTGCACCTCAGAACAGCATGACAGCTATTGGTAATTAACTTCATAATTTTGAACCATGGTCATTTGCCAAAAAACATTCCAAACCATGCACATTTTCATACAACAGAGGTGTCTATAACTCGTGGATAGATTGATGAAATATTTAGCTCTGTCAGGCTCTAACTTCCAGCATCGACCTTTGGAGAACTACTTGCCTTTTATTAAAAATTTTGCTTTAATTTTAAAGCTAATCTTTACTAAATTTTTATATGAAAATTTAATGGGAAAACAAAAAATTGGAAATTCAAGGTTAAATTGGTTTTAAGGTATTCAAAGATTTAATTAAAAATGAAAAACTCTTACAAAAGACAGGCTAGATTGGATCAGGAGGGTTGGCAGCTTGTCTAGAAGCAGTAAAGAAATCATAGGAAAAAATTTGGAATTTTTTTGTGAGATGAGCTTGAGACAATAGGAAGCAATCTGATTAATCAATACATAATTGGTCAGTGGGAGGAGTCCCAGAATAATAAATTTCAATGTGCAAAACATTGGAAAAGTTTGATTTCAAGGATGAAAAACAAAGAAATTTGAGAGATTAAATAATTTAAATAAAAGTGGATGTATTAAGATATTTCTAGGTCTATTTTCCCCAAGACAATAGAAATATGTGAATTGTCCTTTTGTTTCAAAAATGTTAATTATATTTTTTAAAAAGATTTGTTTTATCAGAGGTATTTTGCTTGTTGTTCTAAGGTCCTTATTGCTCATTAACCATGAGCATTTAAAATTTACCTTAGAATAACATTTTGTTAAATTTATAGAAAATTAGTACGAATCTTTGTTGCAGATTTTATTACTTTCAAGGGGATAGATTACATGCAATTTGTTTTTAATATGCAAAATGTAATGTTTGATATAGTAAGATTTTTAACAAGCATGACACCAAGATATTTGGTGTGCTGAAATGAGGGCGTAACATTGTTGTTAAGAAAATTTTTTTTATAGTTTTTCTATCTTTAAAGAAAAAAATAGCCTCAGTTTTTGAGGCTTTTAGAGCTATTTCCCATTCATTGTAATAGTCCTCAAAGAGAAAAATGCACCTGTTTAAATGACAATGACAAAAGATCATTCTTGGATTTCTATGACGAGACAGTATCACAGTAACATCGGCATAACTGCAGATAATGGTGTTGGATTGGGAGAATGTTTAAATAGGGTAGGTCCAAGAATGGAGTCTTGCAGTACTCCAGCTTGGATAACACTTATGGTTGTTTTCGCCCATGTGCAAGAGCGTGAACTTAATGCAGAGCACACTTTCAAACAGAAAAAAATGCCACAATTTTTATAAAAACTAGTGACATTGTAACTCCTACATTTGTTTATAATATAGTGTTTTTAAAATTCAAAATATTTCATAAATAATTAGTTTTTTCTTTTAATATATAAAGGGATAGCTCATTTAGCATTACAGAATTGGAGAAAAAAAAGGAAAAACACATTTTATAAATGAGTAGTATGATAAAATAAGATTTTCTACAGGATAGTGAAGCCAGAATATAATATCAATGTTTGAGTCCTTTTATAACTGAAAAAATATTCCGAATTTGGGTCCTATTCTTTAACATTAGCCGAAGACAGCTATTGCGAACGGAGACAGAAGAGAGTACAGAAAGAGTTACGAGCACAGGTGACATTTGACCCAGGAGAGCACCTGGGGTTTCTCTTCACGCCTGTGGCAACAGGGGGAGGCGACACGCTCCGAAAGAAGGATTCCTCTAGATGTGTTTGGACGGAGGAGTCGGCAATTTGAGCGTGCGCGATAATATTTAACCTTTTTTTTATGCATCCATGTAAATAGCTAAATAAATGTTTTATTTCATTGAGAAACGCTCGTCGCCACATCTTTTGTTGTAGACTCAGTTTACTGATTGTAAATGTGTTCTATTTCGAGAATCTAATTTTATATTGGACAACAGCCTTAAGTCAGAGAGTACAACTGATTTTAACTAAGAAATTTCTGTAAGTAAAATAGGAGTTTATTGGTAGGATTTGGGGGAGGGGAGTAACTTTTGAGAAGTTTAATTACTAGGCTGGAGTGCCATACTCCACTAAAAAAACCTTAAGTATGTGAAGGAGAATTGCTCCAGTATGTTTTCTCTTGATATGTCCCGATTTAATAAACTCACATAGCTTGGAAACCATGTTGCTCTGGAAATAATGAATCATCGTTGACTAAATAATCATTTAATCAACAAGATTTAGATTTTCTAAATTACTTAATATGCATAGGAGAGATTTCAGTAGAAAGTTTCCAAATTAGTGGGATTTTCCCCTGGTTTGATTATTGGAATAACCAAAATAGTTTACCAAGCAGTAGAAAAATATTTAAGCTCTAACATTTAACGTAGAATGTAAGTACTTGTAAAGATTGTTAATATTGAGAGGTTTTTGAGCATTTTGTTAATAATACCCTCCCTACTTGGACATTTTTTAAATATTTATTGGCTTTATACTGTCCAAGATTTAAGGTAGGTCAGTTTCGGTAGAAATGGATTCATTTGCTAGGAAATTGTTAATGATGTATAATTGCTTTATTTTTAATTAGGCTGTGTATGTTATTTAATTTAAATTGGTTTTTGAATGGATCAACTAAAATTTTAGTTTTATCTTGGTTGCTAAGTACAATACTATTAAAGATGGGGATAGAGGATCCTCTTTTGCAGAGAAGCTGCTCCCAAAGGAAGCCATCATCAATGTTCAACAAGATCAGAAATTCTTCATATTCTTTTTATCTGTATACATAATTATTCATTTGGTGCTTACCATTAATAACCTCCATCTTTACAACTTTTTTTTCTTCCTGAAAGGAAATAAAAATTAGACATTAATATTTAACAACATACTAATCCTAAATAGTGACAAAAAATTATCATTTGTATGCATTACAAAAATGTTTCCAGAAAGATAGGTAAAAGCACAATTTACGATATTTTTAAAGCAGGCCTCGAGAACTGTTAGTGGATCAGAACATACTTTGCAACACAAAATATTACATTATGAATTATATTAAAAACTTCAATCTTGACATTCAGAAATTTCACTAAATTTTATATGAATGACTTACTTTAGGATATATTATAAATACAAATATATTTCAAAAATGTAGACATTTTTAAGCCTACATGTTGTCAAATAGTAAACAGAAATATAAAAGAATGATTTTTAAAATAATTGTAAAGCAAAACTTATTTTCACAAAAAGCAATTAATAATATTGAACAGTTAAAAAAAAGAATATCAATATAAGTATGATAAGACTCACATTTTTTCTGGCGTCTATTGTCTTATTAGGGTTATCTGATAATCCCATACTTTCCATATTCTTTACATAACTTTTTTTAGGATCCCAAGCCTCCCTTAATGGTTTACTATAAATATAATAAAAATAATTAAGTTAACAATAAATATTCTTCAAATTCAATTCAACATAATATAATCCATAGCAACATAATATATAAAGGAACATATTAATATAAGAGCAATAAAATTGTCATAATTTCACACAAAAAACTCAAATAAAATTAATAGATTTAATCAGTAATCAAATTTCAGGATACTTAAAATTATTGCTTATAAAATAATGTTCGTTTAAAATTACTCGTAAGCTTAAAATTAAAAAAGGTCATTAAAATTTTATTAATTTTAATATAAAATTATTTTTTCCTTGCAGAATTTTTTTTAATGGGTAAGATATATAAGATAAATAGATATTAATTAACAAAAAAAGTGTGAATAATTACTTTTTAAAATAAAACAGTGTTTATGAATTTAAAATTTGTTTTACGTAGTTTCTAAAGTATATTAAAAGATGAAAATCTCTATTTAACGAATTTTCCTCATAACAAACTTTTTTGTTATGAGGAAAATTCGTTTTTTTAATATAATATATTATATAAAAACATTTTCATTTTGCTTCAAACAAAATTTTTTTATTAACTAAAGTAGTATTGTTTTTTTGTAAATCATTAATTTCTACGAGCAAAATGTAATATACTTGAAATAGCTGTCCAACGCTGGGCCACACAGCTAGTATTAATATAGTTGTCATTACCTACCTCCTTTATGGGGTACCTTGTGATGCTGTGTTACTATGTATTATCTTTCAGTTATTAGTATCCAAGCCTTAGCATTAGACTTTTTAATGTATTCAAAAACATTCATATAGCTTCTTAAGTTAAACAGGACAGGACTTGAATTTCTAAAAGGAAGTTTTATCCTTCAGGCTCCCTTTGACCTCCCCCTTAGGAGACGATTTCTATAAAACTTGTTATTGGATTTCAAATCAACTAAAGAAATATGCCTACTATATTTCGTCTGTAGGTCTAAATAGTTTAAAAGCGTGAATTTTTTAAATCTATTATGTACCCACAAACATATCTCACAATCTTGGGAGTCGATTTTTGAAAAAAAAAACCCCATTTTTAGAAGATTTCTACCCAACAAAAGAAACAACTGCCTAATTTAAATTCTACTCAACTCATAGTTTCAAAGATGCTGTGATAAATGAGCTAGTCCCTTTTCTTCTGCAGATAAATAGATCAAACAAATTTTAAAAAATAAAATGGATTTCAATTTAAATATATTCTGCAGGAGATTAGAATTGGTAGGAAATGATTTTGAAATATGAATGAAAATCACAAAAAAAAGTTAACAAAAGAAAAATGACCCCTTTATATCTTTGCATACCTCCTTTTTTTCTAGAACTAACATCTAAAGAAAGAATAAAAAATAGCAGGTTATAGTAAGAATCAAAATCCATGGAGTGAGTGAGCAAATATTAATGTTGCACTATTAAGCTACTTGAGGGCTTTTGGCGATGGACCATGTAATTCTGAACCATGGTCAATTGACGAAGATGACACCACCCTCTCCTGACTTACACAATGAGAGGACATTTGAGCTTCAACAGATTTAATGTGCATCAACCCCCTTCCCCCATACAAGGCAGGTCTTCAGCGGTACTAGGCACAAACTCATGACACGCCCCAGCCACGAGTTCATTACCTTGACCGCTGGACTACCACAGCCACTCAAAATCTATAGAAAAATTAAATTAAATATTAGTTATTAGACAAAATCAGAATATGTAGAATAGTGATGTAAATTTTGCAATAGGGATGCATCAAGATTTATTTTGATAGGAGTAAATTTTAAAGTCTTCCTTGTTTTAATATTCTTCAAAGCATGCTAATGATAAAAAAATTAAAAATTGGAGCTGCTTTACTATAAAGACCTTTTCCAAATGTCAACACATTTCTTGGTGATTTTTTCACTGTTACATAAAATATAGTTGTAAAAGAATTGAAAGAATTTCTCATTCCCCTGAGAAGATGAAAATCAAAAGCAGGGATTTTTACTACTCTATGAAGCATGAAAGGAGAATAAATTAGAAAAAAGGGTTTAATTTCTACATATTATAGATTTGTAACATGAAAAATGTATTAAAGAAAAAAAAAATTATTAACAAATCTACTTTTGTACTGATTATAAAAAAAACTGCATCAAAATAAATAAAAACACTTTAATGCAATCTAGAACTGTAACAAACATGAATTAAACTTCGCTAACAAATTAAAAAAGAACAAAAGTATAAATTAAATTCAAGTAAAAGAAAAGAAAAACTTATTTAACTTTACACATTAAGAAAATAACTTATCCAGCAACACTGCATCCCAGTTGAGTCCCTTGATTTGGTGATATTTCTGTGCAAACTAGGAGGAAATGTTAACTCTACTTGGGCTGCATTTTTTCTGGGCATTGGTCAGTTTAAATCCAACAGTCACTTTGAAAATTTTATTTCAGATAAGCTCTAGTTTTTGTAAAATGGCAGAGTAAAAAATTTTTTGAAAGTGAAGCTACAACTGGATTTTGTTGATTTTTGAATGAAGAGGTAAGAAGGAAATGATCACCATAAAATCCGGCATATAATGCGCACTTTGAACTAAAAAAAATATGATCGAAATTTATGAGTGTGCATTATATGTCGGGTATGAAAGAGATATCTTCAAAAATTATTAAAGAGATGAACATAAAAAAATTAGACTTCTTCATAGATGAGAATATTGTTTTTGTATAAGAAATGACATACCTAATGAACTTAAATTATTGAAGTTAAAGAAGCATACTATTTTTTTCAAAATTCTGAGATAATATCTTGAATAAATGACTTTAATACAAAAGATCATTTCATACATACATTTCAGGTTCTTTCTTAAAAAGGGGGTGCACGCTATACAGCGAATATACCTAAAAATTAAAAAATGTAGCTTGAAAGTATAGGTGCACGTTATATGCTGTATTTTAAGGTAATTGGTGTAGGAAGGAAGAATTGGTAGCATCTTGGCATGAATGTCCAAAATGTAAAAAGAACAAGTGTTTGTTAAATATATGACAGATGGTGGATAAGATGCGATTGCTGAGAGTAAATTTAGTAAAACAAAGTATGGAAGAGAAAAGCCTGTATGAACATAAGTTGAGGATTAGTGGAATTCAAAGAGGTGTAATGTAAATATATATTTTTTTCAAATAACGGGCAAACGTTTTTATGTGTGGTAGAACATACAACCAATGAAATTCTAAATGTTATACAACATGTAATTTTTCTACTTTTCTCCCACCTCTTTCTTCTAGCAGCAATTTCAAATATTCATAGTTTTAGCATAAATATTTGAATCGGACTAAAACACGTTTTTCCTATGTTTTATCTTCTGTTGTATCTTGGAAACATTTTTTCAATGTTTGACTCCTAGAAGCAACTTTAAAATTGCATGATTTCTCTTGGTACAATTCGGTGTTAAAAAAATCAGGAGTTCAATGGACCAAATTCATGTGACGTCATAATCACTTGATAATTTTAAACCACGTGTTTTTAGCCAATCAAGTTCAAAAATACATGTGACGTCATAGTCATGATAAATGCAATTATCTATTTTCAGCAAATCAGTTCATGCACTTCGTTGTTGCCCAATTACGCTTTTTACAGAAACTTTTTTTTTAAAAAAATTAATATTTATTACTTTATTTAAAAGTAAATGTGTGAGATCCACTTTATAAATTTCAGTTTATTATGTTAAAAGGAAAACGATTATTTAAATTTATTATTTTGTTTACGTGATTTTATTTATCATTGTTTAATTTTTTGTCACTGTGAACTGAACGATATTGAAAAAGTATATTATTTTGTACGCTGTGGCAACAAGGAAGTGCTTGTTCTGTTTTGTTTAATTAACAGTATACCATGAAAAAATTGTTTATAACTAGGTGAGTCTTGGACTCTAGTTGGCATGTAAATTTGTGAAACAAATGAGATTTGGCAGTATTAATAGTTTGGAGTATTAATTTTCAATACAAGAAACTTTTTTTTTATTTTTACGATAACATGTATAAAACAAGACTTTTTTTTTTAATTTTAAAATCTTTTTGCAGAAATTTCTTTTTATAACTCTTGAGCATCTTTACCCAACTATGCAATTTGAAATTTTACCTAAGTTTTACAAATAGAATAAAAAGTACGAGCTAGTTTATTGTCCATTTTAAATTCAATGTAGAACACGTGTTTATATTATCATGTGACCATCAAGAATTTAGTTCATTAGGACTTTACTTTTTTCATTGAGATACCTTTTACTTAATATATTAGTACATTAACAGTCATATAAGCCAAGGATGGAAAGTAGTTTTTTTTTAAGATGGCTGCCTAGAACTGAAAAATAGGTAGTGAAACTAATTTGTACACCACATGTCAAATATCTTTTTAGCACCAGTAAATTTCAATCCAAGATGGTGGCTTAGCACCTAGCATACCTTAATGTGAAAATTTTAAAAAATGGCTTATTCCCGACAAAAGAGTTCAATTACATTAATTTTAAAAGAGGCAAAACAGATAAAATAAGCAAAAATGTACTTACTTTTTTTTGTAGAAAATTAATTGCAAAAATATGAGTACAAGGATATAAAGTACTTAGAAATGAAAGGAAAAAAAGCAGATACAATATAAAAAATGGAATGTGAGAAAAATGGAAAATAAATAAATAACAGGGTTAAATAAACAAAACAAAAAAAAAACTTTAAGAAATTTAAAATGTTACGCCCAAAAAAGAAATTACTTTTAGGAGGAAAAAGATTGATTGTGGAATGTTATGAAAATTTAAGAACTTGATTCATTGAACATATTTTCAATATATTTGAGGAATTTGAATACATTGAAAAGAACTTGAATAATTTTCAAAATATCCCAAAATTCCAAGTTCTTTCAATGGATTTCATCAAACAAGGAACACTAAAAATGCATTAGTTTAAAGTAAAATTGAAGCAAAATAAAGTGGAAATCTGCAATTTGCTGCCTCTTGACAAAAGAATTATGTCTGATAGATTCACTATTGTGGCTGCATAAATTTGCACTGTCGGATCCACAATAAAACACATACAGCAGTTTCTTATTCTCTCTAAAAATAATTTGCATTTCACTGCCACACTTATCAAATTTCATGATGGCTGAAAAAATGAAATCTTAATCATGAATGAGAATTTTTTAAAAGAAAAAAAAAAGACTCTTAGAAAACAAAGTGTGAATTAAGCAATTCTTTTTTCAATATTGATAAAAATTGAAAATGAAGCCCTAATATTCTTTCAAAAAGATATCTAAGTCTTAACAGATAATGATCAAAATATCCATGCTCAAATAAACAACAAAAGATGAAAGCTGTAATCTAGACAATGTAAAGTATAAAAATGATTTTGTAAAAAAATCAAATTAAAATTAATAGGGCTACCACTATAAAAATAAATGTGACCTATATATTATCGTAACCTATAGGGGACATTATATGAAACGAAGCACATGGTTGCCGATTTAGCTCGTACAACACACAGGAAATCGGGCAAACTATTAATAGAGTTGGTGATTGTTAAAAGAATATATAAGTACCAAATAAACCAATAAAAAATTAATATGTGTAATAATGATGGTAACCACAGAACCAAACGTTAAAAATAAAGGGAACCATATTCAAATGTTATCGCACAACTTGACGAATTTCAATAAATGACTTGATGCATAGCATATTGATATCAAATGAGTGTGCAGATTGATAAGTATTTTTGGTTGAGTCCTAGCCCTGACCCATTTATGACGCCAAACTTTTTGGTACCAAAATTTTGGTGATAAAGTTTACAATATGTCAACCCTGCAAAAATTTAGTGAAACGGCAACCCTACTCAGACCAGATTTTTTAAGTTTTGCATAATCTGGACAGCAGCCATTTCCTTCAGATGGTCATCGACATTTGTGTAACTAGATTTTTCTAGAAAGCTAAAAGTGAAGGAATGAGTGGATTTTTAAATTTTTTTAAAGAAAAAAATGCAGAAAGAATGTTTGTTACAGAAAAAGGGGGAGATGCGTTGATAAATTCACTATGGACAATGTTTTTTCTCACTATAGCATCTTAGAAGCAACAGTTTTTATTTTTAGAAGCTCGGCAAATGGATATTTTTTCTTTTGAATGAAAGTGGTAAGAAAGAAATGATTGCTTTGCGAATGAGTGAACCATTGAAAGTATTTCAGTATGGATATTTGAAATATGAAAATAATTTGTGTTTCAGAGAAATGGTGATTGTTATTTCATCAGCATATTAGATTTTTTCCCCACTGTTGCGTTTTAGATGCGAACGATTTTCAGTGTTTCTTGTAAAAGCAGTTTTAGAAACCATGTTTTCTTCGTAAAAACTCGATGAATGGATTTTCTTTTGAATAAAAGGTAAGAAAGTAATGTGTTTTTTTTTGTATGAATGAAGGATTGATAGAATTTTGGTATAGATGTCCAAAATTTGGAAGGAATTTGCATTTAATTTCTTATTTTTGAATTGATGTTTCCTATGTTGTCATTTTAGAAGCCTCGTTTTTTCGATGTTTTCCCTCTCTAGACGCCACTTTAAAAACCACGTTTTTTCATATTGTTTTGGTCTCTGATGCCATTTTGAAAAATGTGTTATTTTCAGTTTGGCGCCCAAAACAGCAGTGGGCTGTGCTAGGACTCAACCGTATTTTCAAATGACACACTTTATGAAGCAAATGAATTAACCATTTAAAAAGTGAAATAATAAGAAATGTATTGACATTTTCCATGTAAAAGTACGAATACCAGGATAAAAAATAGAATAAGAGGAATTTCTAAAAGCCGAAAGAAAAAAAATAAACAGAGGATTCCATACAAATTTCTTCAAAAATTTAGGCTGAAACAATTAAATATTTCAAAACAGTAATGGGTTTTTGTGATAAACTTAGAAAAACATTTATCAGAAGTTAAACAGCAGAAATTCAGAACTTGCTACCCTTCATTAAATAAAAAAGAATTTTGCCAGAGGAAGTTACAAATGAGACCATTGAGAATTCACTTCATAAAACCTACACAAAAAATTTGACTATCCAATTTGTCTTTTTGAGTAAATATTATGTCTACCACATTCATCACTTTTCACTACCAAAATTGGTACAAAACCTTTGGCGGATAGCGTACAGATATCAAATTAGTACCTTTTTATGTTTCTTTCTAGAATTATGGTTGCAATTCCTAAAAGGATTAACGCACCTCTCATTTTACCAATGCCAAGCAGATTACAAGTTAAAAAACATTAAATCGACAGATTAAGAACTAATACAAACAATTTTACACGCTTTTTTCACAAACAATGTATACCTGATAACAAAATATTCATTACTTACCTTGTAATTGTAATTGGGTTCCTTAGTCTTTGATTTTTTTTTTTAAGATTTTTACAATAACCATAATGTTTACGCCTGCGCTGTTTAACACCACTAGCCTTTCCCATTTTTAATTTTCACGTTGCTTCAAAATTAATAGGTATTCATAGGATATTCAGAAAAACAAAAATCTCAGTTCAGTTCAGTTCAGTACAGTATTATCACTGTACATCTGGAGCTCTGGCTAACACCTTATGCTCCGAAATGATTATTTGCATTATTTTCTTCAAATAGGATGCAAGTATAGGTCTTGATTATTATGTAAAAAATTGTAGGTTTTGTTAACTTATGCTTCAAAAGTGGTAGATGAAACTAGTGTATTTTGGATCTATAACTTGGTATTTTAGAATCTATTGGTTGTTTTTAAAAATTCTTCGACTTTTTGAATATGCTCTATTGTATCACAATTCGCTATTGATTCGCTATTCACTATGATTAGAGATGAAAAATTTCAATGTCTTACGTTGCAACTGATATTTGTTGCAGGTTAAAATAAAATGTTCACTAGTTTCTGGTACATGGCAATCTGAACACAATGGGGAATCTGTTTGTTTAAAAAGAAAATAAATATCATTTAATGGTAATTTCTTTGCCCGCAGCTTATTAATTAAAACTTCTGTATTTCTATTTTTTGCTGCCTGTCTTTTCCATTTTTTAAGATGAGAAATATAACTATCATTTTTATGTCTCTTGCTCTTTTTCCATGTTTCTTCGTTTTTGTGTTGATTTTTGAAAAATGTATGTAGATCTTCCCAAGTAATCCAAGGAATAATATTCCAAGGATCTGGAGAGGCTTTAGCTAATTTATCTACTTCTTCATTAATTTCTATTCCCTTGTGAGCTGGTACCCAAATGAATGTAATTGATTGAGCTATTTGGAGACACTCGTGTAACGTTGAATTTAAATTTAATATTATCGTACTGGATTTTCTGTTAATATTAAGGATACTTTTTAGAACTGATAAGCTGTCCGTCAGGATGACATAGTTTTCTATTTCTGAAACCCAATTTTTTAATGCAGTCCATATGGCAATAGCTTCCGCTGTAAAAATGGAAATCATTTCTTTCAGAATGTAATTTTGTCTAACTTTTTTCTTGGGGATTAAGATTCCTATTTATGTTTGATTAGTATTTTTAGAACCATCTGTTGCAATTATAATACTGTCATTAAAGTTTGACTGGATATAATCATTAAACATATTTTGCACTATGAGATCTGGAAGGTCTCTGTTTTGAAATGGCAGTTCATGAGTATAGAGGCTAATTTTGTGATTTTCATAGATTGGAGGAGGAGGAGTCCACTGAAGAATATCTACTTTAGAAATGCATAGTTCTTGGAGCAGGTTGATTGACTTTTGAAAAAAACTGATTTCTTTTTCTCTATATCTATAAAAATTATTATTAATATCCCAAAATAACCTTGCATTTGGTGACCAGTCTTTTAATGCTATTTGTTTAATAATAAATTTTTGACAAAGGAAATTATGTCGATTATTGGTACTGCCATTCATAGATTACGCTCTTAATACGTCTATCGGAGTGTTTTTTGGGAGACCTAGGGCTAAACGTAATGCAGCATTGTAAATTGGTTCTAGTTTTTGTCTATTGCTATTGCTTGAAAAGGAAAAAAGTTGACTTCCATAGTCAAAAATAGAACAGATTGTAGCATTAATAATATTTAAAAGAGTATCAGTTCTTGTTCCTATTTTAGGGGACGATAATGCTTTGATTGCATTTAAATATTTAAAACCTTTCTGTCTGAGGTAAATAATATGATTTTTCCAAGTGATATTGGGGTCGAAGATTATCCCTAGGATTTTAAGACACTTTACTTCGGGAATAGGTTTATCACATATTTTAAGTATAGGAGGTATTGTACTTCTTTTTCTGGAAAAGTTGATTAAACTGCTTTTTTCTAGAGAGGTGGACAAATTCCATTTTTTACACCAGGCTGGAATATTGTTTAAAGATATTTGTAATTCGACTATTGTTTTGTTCCAATTTGTGCCGCTATAATATAAGAAAATGGCGTCTGCATAGACCAGAAGATGGCTGTCGTGTTGGATTTCAAAAATGTCTGCCATATAAATCATAAATAGGAAAGGGCTCAAGATGCAACCTTGAGGTACACCATAATTGTTTTTTGCTGATTTTCGAAAAAATTGTTCCGCCATTTAATTTGAATTGTTCTTTGATGTAAGAAATTTTGAACCCATCGTAGCAAATTACCTGAATATCCAACTTTTTTTTAATTTAGAAACTAGACCACATGGCCACACTGAGTCATATGCTGATTTAATATCTAATGCTACTAGAATAAAGTATTCCTTACGTTCTCTAGCCAGTATGATATCATGTTGAAGTTGAAGAATTGTATTAATACTGCTTCTGTGGGGGTAAAAGCCATGATGATTTACGAGAAAATTTTTATTTTGAAAGCTGAAATCTAACATTCTGTGTAGGATCATTCTTTCTATTAATTTGGCAAACTATTGAGGTAAAGTGAAATTGGGCGATATGACGCTATTTCCTTGGGATTTTTTGTGAGGTTTTATGAATGGTAAAATAATTGCGAGAGTCCAATCTTTTGGAATTTGACTAGAAGACCAACTGCCATTAAAGGATTTCAGGAGAAGATTTATTGCTTTGATGGGGAGGTGGTTGATTGTTTGGAGAGAAATTTTATCATGCCCTGGACTGCTGTTTTTTGATGAGATATTGCTATTTTTAATTCTTTTAAAGAGAATGGTTTATTAATATCTTGGCTATTGTCCGGAATAAAAATATTTTGGATACTATTATTGTTTTGTTTTGCGTAATATTTTAAAAAACAATTAGCTTGGGATTGTTCGTTTGTTAGTATGATTCCATTATTCTCAATGATGTTTAAATGAAGAATAGTTTCGAAATTGTTCTATTTTTGATTATACGAATTATTTTAAAAAGAATTTTAGGAGAAGAGATTTTTTCACATGTCTTGTGCCAAAAGTTTTCTTTACAGGTTTTTATTGTTCGCTTAAGTTTTGCACTTATTTCTTTATATTTTATCCAGTCTTCTTCTTTGAAGTATTTTCTAGCTTTCTTAAGGAGTTTTTTTTTTTTTTTTTTTTTTTTGCTCTTAAATACCCGCATGCTGCTGTCCACCATGGAGCTCTTGAATTTATCTGATTTTTTTCTGATTCCTGAGATCAGATTTGGGCATTTCTAATTTCTTCTATAATATCTATATTTATATTTTCATTTAAATTTAGCTTTTGTTGAATAAGATTAATAAATTTGTTCCAATTTGTTTTTTGTCTAAAATTATTTGTTGTTGAGCTGTTTGTTCTTTTGTAATTAATAATAATAGGGAAATGGTCACACACACACACTCCCAAAATTATCGGTACTTGTGGACCACGACATATCATAATTTAAATTTATAGATGATAATGAAAGATCTATAGATGTAAAAATTCCCCATGAATGGAGATAAGTTGGGCTTTTATCGCTTAATAAAATTAAGCCATTTTCGATAATCGAATCAAAAATCTTCTTCCCAGACGTATTTGAATTTTTTGAACCCCACATTTCATGAGATGCGTTGAAATCTCCCAATATTAAGCTATGATTATCTATATATGATGCTATTTTTGATAAACTGTCATCTTTAAAGTTACCCGGTGGGATGTAAATATTAAAAATTGTGATAGGAACTGTATTTATCTGAATTTTGACTAATAGAATTTCTAAGTCTTCGTTAATTTCTGAGAATATTTTTATTGCGCTAATATCTTTGTTTAAAATTATCATTAATCTTCCTCCTCTTCTGTTTTCTCGATCGATTCGGAATATATTCTTATTGGGAATTGTGAAATTATCATTAGGGTGTAGCCAAGTTTCTTGGATTATTAAAATGCTTGCTTTTTGAAAAATTGGCGTGAATAGAATATCTGATTTTTTGTTTTTAATTCCACGTGCATTCCATTGGATTATATTCCTGATATAAAGGGGGGAAATGTGCAATACTACGAATTAGTTTAAATGTTCAAAAAGAAACCGATTAATATTTTTTTTTTTTTTAGGATGCAAGAAATTTTGTATATTTATATCTAAATTTTATTTTGTTCTACTATACTTTCTAAATTAATTTCTCTCTTTTCTGAAATGTTTTTTAGTCTTTTTGCTTTTTTCATTTATTTTTCTATTAATTCGAAAGTCGTTATCTTGTGAAACTGTTATATTGGATGCAATTTTTTTTTAACGAAGATTCCATTGTGTTCATCAAGGATGAAAATTTTAAATTTATTTGATTTATCATCGCGTTTAGTTCTGCCGTAAAACGTTGTACAATTTGTTCCAATTTCATTTCAAAAATGTTGTTATTTTCTTTCAATTTTAATTTTAATTCTTGAAACTTTTTTTTAGGGTTTCTATTTTCTAAGTTTGTTTATTATAAGTTATGGCCGAGAATGAGGTTTTTTTTTCTTTATAGAAATTTTCGACTGCTTCGTTTCTCGAGATTTGTTGCTTGTTTTTAATTTTTAAGATTTCAACTTCCTCCTGATATTTTTTACAGCTTTTATCGTTAGCTTCATGATTTTCTTCACAACAGCTACATTTTTTGTATTTATTTCTTTACACTCGTTTTCAGAGTGGTTTAGTGAGCATACACGGCATTTAATTGAGCTTCTACAAAATTTATTTATGTGACCAAATTTCCAACATTTAGTACATTGTTTAGGTTTTTCCAAAAAAAAGGCTAGTTTTAAACATTTCAAATCATATTGATACTCTTTCGGGAATCGTGCATCCTATTTGGGTTACTTTAATTGTTTTGATAGGTTTGTATCCTGATTCTGTTTTTTTTTTGTGAACCGTTGGATGTCCAAAATTACGCGATTGTTATTTTGAAGTTCAGATTTTATGTCATCTATTGTGTATTCCGTGTCTATTCCCTGCAAAATGTAACTTGTACTTAGGGCAATAAAGGATAATCTAGAAAATATTTTACATCCATTAATTTCTTTAATTTTTAAAGCTTCTTTGGTGGTCACGCAGCTATTTGTTTTGATTATGATTTCTGAATTTCTTGTTTTTGCTAATACTCTGAATATTTTTCTTGATTGTGAAATTTTTCATTATTAATTCCTTTAATTTAAGTGGATTACCACACTGAAAATTATTTTCCGATTTTAAGAAAATTGTAATATTTGGGGTAGTATTTAAATTTAATCTTTCCTCAAACCTGGCTAACAATTCCATATCAGTTAATTTGCATCTATATCTATTCAATGTTAAGTCTGTACTGGTAGTCTCCACCTCCATATCATTCCCTGGGCGAGAAAAATCACCCTTTCTCTCTATCCCACTCCAACACTCACTTTGAATCAATACACCAATTTGTGTAAGATTTAAAATTAAGAAAAAATGTCTCCAAAGTCAGACGAAAAGTTATACCAAATAACTTTCAAAAAAGAAAAAAACTTAATGAGGAACGATCTCACCAATTCGGATCCGCTTGAAAAAGTTGCCAATCAAACCATCCACACTTTAGTCAAACACCCTTCATCAACACAAAAAATCTCACGTTGTTAAGACCAAATAAAAGTTACAGTTATAGTTACAGGTTTTGTACGATACGGAGTAACAAAGGCTATTATCTCCAGGTGCAGTAATGAATTTAATGGACTCCATACACCTGACGTCATAATCACGTGATGATATACAAGACAAATAGCCACGTGTTTTGATTCCACTGAGTATTTTGGCGGAATTTTCGTATTTACATCTACTATCAAAAACAAATGAAAGAAGTTTGTTCCAAAAGAAATTTCGACTGAAATGTGTGTACTTTTTAATTATTTCATTTTCAATTTTTTTTCCCGTTTTTATCAAATACGCTGACGATTTTTTAAAGTTTTAAAAAGAGTCTGAAATATTTTCTGAGCATTTCGAATTCGAAGAATTTTAATTTTGGAAACATACACAGATCAGGGTACCACTTCTGTGATCTATTCTGAATGCTCTGTATTTGTTAAGTATGTAGTTGATTATCTACGTTTTTTTTTTCAATTCCTTCTATTAGTTCACACTTTCTCAATATTTATTTATGTTGTTCAAATTTTCAATCGTTAGTAAAATACATTTTAAAGCGCTCGATTGAGCTAATATTTTAATGTACATGATTATTTTAGTTGACAATACAGAATTTAATTAATAAAAATTAATTGATTAAAAGTAATTATTCTAATAATTATAAATACATCCATGTTAGGATCATTTTTGGCGACATAGTGACCATTTTGGCGACTTGTGTCCAAAATTAAAAAGGTTTTTTTCTCACATTTTAAAACATTCAGTTGAACTGAAATTTGAAACACATTTGTTTTGGATAGCAATGCAATACTTTAATGATAATTAATAAAAAATTAATTTCCACTTAATGTTGTGATTCTGTCATATGTATACACATATTTATATATATTAATTGTAATTATTTGACAAAAAGTAACTAAAATAAAATTCTTACCTAAGAAGGAATGACATAAATATTTTTTTTATATTACTTGCTTTTGTTACTTTATCGACAATTTTATAAGCAGTATGGACAAAAATTTGAAACTGAACTGTCTTAATAAAGAAATTTGTTCTGTTAAATTTTATTGGAATAAAATCTCACTCTTAAATTTTGCCATCCATTTAGTAGCAATACAAAATACTTTTTAATTTATAGAAATATCATCATAACTTTGTTCATTTCATTTCCTTACTGTGAGTGTATAATGCTAATATATATCTATACATCTTCTATGGTGCAGTCATTTGAATTTTTATTATACTGTATGTTGATAAATGCGTCGACTTCAAAGCATTTCAATTTTGCAGACACGAAAAAAACAAACCAGGGTACTACTTCTGGGACCTGTTCTGATTTTCTAACTGATGAATAAGTATGCAGTTGAACTCACCTACATTTTTTCCCCCTTTTTTCTCTTTAATATAACTATTTTCACTAATTTAACAAGCATGATAGATAAGATTTTGAAACTGAACTGGCTCAGCAAAGTCATTGTTTTGTAATTTTCAGAACAATACACTTACAAATACAAGTAAATTAATGAAGTTCATATGTACTTTAAAAAATATGCATCCATAAATGTATAATGCTGTATGGTGAAGAACATACAATATATTTTAATAATTTGTGAGATTCATATTCCACTATTTTTCCAGAAATCAGGGAATAAATAAGTTCGATACTGAAGAGCATGATCATATAGAAATTGAGAAGCAAGTACCTATCTATATTCTTAAAATTCTGATTGCATTAACTTTTCCTAATATTAAAAAAACAGTTACGATAAAAGAAAATTTCTAATTATCAATTTTACTATACTACAACTGACATTTTAAATTTCACGTTATTTTTATTTAACATCTTTATAAACTTAAAATTCATGAGTAATTACATATACATGCATAATTATGTAAAAAAATTCTTTTAATACAGGGATAGCGAACGTTACATTCCGATTAAGGCCAGCACTTTCCATTCCTTCCTGGATAAGCTTGCTTTTCACAAAACAGAATAGAAGCAGAAGAATATTGTACAGAAAAATAAATGCATTGCAAATAACATTAAGTGATTTGCATATGAAAACCTTAACAGAGGGTTTCATTGCAAGAGATTTTTTAGTGTATTCAACGTTTTTTAAATATTGAAAATACCTTAATGTCCCCCCAAAATAATATTTTGCAAGTGATTGATATGTTTTTTTGGTAAATTTAAGGACAGGTTGTGTCCAACACACACACAATGGAACATATATTTAGTTAATCTAAATTTTACTTATTTTACACATCTTCACAGTAGTTTAACAGAGATACTTCAATATTTAATTATCTAAAAAATT
>BMAO01030678.1:0-11368 GCA_019973975.1 Trichonephila clavata | reverse complement strand
TTATTTCTTGGTGCGCTATTTTTTTTTGGTCCATGGATGTATATTTGTGTTTCAATTAGGAATATATATATATGTTTCACTTTTTAAGGCTCTTTACCATGTAATAGTTAGAAGGTTATTTCTTTATTGAAAATTTTTCAGAGATCGACAGCATTCCAGGCCATACTAGAGGTGATCTTCCGTGATTGGTGAGGATAACAGCTCTCATCAAGGCAGCCAAGATCAGAATCCATCGAAATGCTTGTAAAAGGAAGGTTCTTCCTGTTAAAAACAGATGAACCTTTCAAGAAGAAATAAGCATCATATAATAAACGAAGACTTAACCTAAGAAGTTATCAAAGTATTACTGACCATTTATGACAAAATTATTAAAGCGCCAGAGGTACCTTAAGGCCATACTAGAAGTGATCTTCCGTAATTGGTGAGGACAACAGCTCTCATTAAAACAGCCAGGGTCAGAATCCGTCGAAATGCTTGTAAAAAAAGGTCTTCCTGTTAAACAGATGAACGTTTCACGAAGAATAAGCATCACATAATAACGAAGACCCTAGGCTAAGAAGTTATCAAAGTATTACTGACCATTTTATCACAAAATATTAAGGCGCCAGAGATACCTTAAGGCAACAGCACTATTCAGGCTACAAGCTCATAAGGCTACAGCCGATTCTGCTTACAGGCAAGAAATTTTTTTACGTTGCGAAATCTTTCACCCACCAGAATGACCATATATACACAGAATGCTCAAGAAGCTATAAAGAAGAAAATGCACGAAAAGAGTTCGTTTGGTGAGGTATCAAGTGTGAAGGAGTCTAAGATTCATCTTTGAGTAAAAGGAGTGAAAATCACGGTAAAAGTTATCCAAGTACAATTTATGAACTATTAGTGAAGTCCCTGAACATAAGGCTGGTAAATAGATGCTGTTACATAGATCGGAATTCAAGCATTTTATGCTATCAGTCTCAAAGAGCAAGACAGTTCAGGAGCGATAAAGTTTATTGTTGAAGAACAATTCTTAGAAAGGCAGAATACAACAGGAAAATTTGCAAAATAAACCCAGGAGGTCTTCCAACTTTCTACAGCATTCAGACATAATTATCAGTATCTAGAAATACAAACGTAATGTATCCGCAAGCAATCGCTTGATCGAAGCAGCACTTCAACGGGTCAAGAAAATTGACCCTTCGACGTTCAAAACAATACTAACACAGTTTCGGCAAGCGACGCTATTTATAGTATGCATGGACTTTTCTCGAAAAATCAGTTTACGTTATTGATCGTGAGTAGATTTCTCTAGCACTTTTCAGAAATATTCATTTGGTCACCAACTCGACAAAATTAGTGGTCAATATTGGGCGCCAAAATGATGCATTGGCTCTATCATCCATGTTCCACCAATTTTGCATTGAATCGCTATCATAACGTAAGGAATGGTGTTAATTGCAAATGTTACAATTTAGCCTAAAATGAATACAACATAGAGTAATATTAACGTATTACATATACAGATATAATCTATTTACACTTTTTTGTGCATTCATTACATAAAATTCGTAAAAAAATGCGACTACACTTTCCTTCTCATAAGGCGAAGACGAGACCTAGCGACGTTTAAAAGAAATATGTTGAACTTCATAGAGCACAAAGATATGCCTTCTAGCGATTGGTATTTAAATTCGTTAGACTATAAATTGTGGTCAGTATTGGGGAAGGTGTGCCAAAACCGCTCTCAGAATTTTAAACCATCTTAAGCGTTCTTGAAGGAAAGCAACGATGGAAACTCCCATTGAGGTAATGCGTGCCCTGATAGATGAATTTCTATAGAAATTTACAGCCTGGATCCATTTGAATAGCAGGTGCATAATGTTAAATTAAAATTGAAAAAGGTTTAGTTTTAAATTTCATTATAAGGCTTTTTATTTTAACTCTTTTTATAATTGTATCACTATTTTTGGCATGACTAGGTATTGCGAAGACATTCATTCATCATCTACTCGGTAAAGGGCAAAAGATTATAGATAGTAATGGCGAATATTTCGATTTCAATCTTTGCAATAAGTACATTTTCAATGAAGCTGAATTTGACCTACAAAAGAACCGAGTTTCTACTATAACGCCCAATAAACGACGGCTATTTTTTAAGTAAGGTCCGTTGGCGAGCATAGTTCCTAAGATTAAACGTGCGCCTCAACGAGTCTCAGCGTCACGACCAGCATCCTTTGCGAACACACTGGCGCCATTTCGAGCTCTGTAGCAGTCGTTTAAGCTTCGCTGTGCGTCTTTAAAATGTTTAAGGTAATCGCCCGCCAAGTGAGAGATAGGTCTGTTATCCACTTTTTCACTGTGAGAAACATGCCGGTTGCAGACATTCATCGCCAGATAAGAGAATTTTGTGGCACTGAAGCAATGAGGACAGCAAAATTCGAAAATTGTCAGGAAGCTTATAAATGTGAGCCTCACACTTCTCGAACACTCGGGACTTAATCAAATCTTTTGCTGGGAGGTTTTGGACCAAGCACCATACAGCCCCGACCTTGCTCTCAGTGATTTCCACTTTTTCCGGTACCTCAAACACAGTCTTGGCGGGAAGCGCTTGAGTGACAACGAATAAGTGAAAGCGGCCGTGAACTCTGGGCTGTCCCACTAGGCAGCAGACTTTTTTGAAGAGGGTTTCCAAAACTTAATTCTAATGTATGACAAGAGCATTAATGAACTCGGGAACTATGTAGAAAAATAGGTAAAAGTATGTACAATCCTAAAATAAAGGCTTTTGAAACAAAATATTGTCGTTATTTTTTTAAGCAAATGGGCCTTACTTAAAAAACCTCTCGTATTTAGCTTACATACCAACAAAAGATTATGGGATAAATAATTTTAAACACAAAAATAATTGAACATGTTATAACATTATTAAAGCAAGCAACCTTAAGACTAAGTATTTATAAATAATTTTATTAAATTATTAATTTGCTAATTGTTTCGATCTTTTACAGGATTCAAGCAATTAGTAATTGGTACCAGTTAGGTTTTCATTTGAATAGTACGATAAATTACGAGCTTTACAGAAGCTTAAGATATTTGATCGCGCGCGCTCAAGGATCATTAAAGCACGGACTGTGTTTTCTATTTCCTTTAGAAAGCAATTGAGTGTTACAGTTCCAATTTATAAGCAACGTGAACTCTCCTACTATAAATATCTCAACAAATCTTAAACGTACATTGTAATCTGAATGGTATACCAATCTTTTCAGTGTGAGTTTCAACTATTAAAACTATGATTACATCTACATGCAATTATAACAATGAATCTTTCTCTCCTTACTATTACTGATCAAACAAGATAAACTTTTTTACAAATCGTTTCAACCCTCTTAACAACCCAAACCAACTTCTAAAACTACACCAAACATTCCCTCCTAACCAATAATTAAACCAATCCCCCTCCGAAAACGTTGAGAAATCCGAACAACCAATAGCCGAGCGGTTCCCTTTGTGTGTGAGCGAGTGCTTCAAAAGGTTACCCCCATAAAGTCCGCCCTGACTCAATCGATATATTCTAACGAAGACCCCCTCATCATAAAAGCCCAACGTTATTAGTGGAAGCTGGACGGTAGAATTGAAGGGCCAATTTCGCGCAGGACGGAGAAAGCGAGCAAGTATTCAACAACAACAGGTCCAACCGCGTCAATATTTGCTTCTCTGAAACAATAGAGACTTTGGTTCGCCCTCTCTCTCATTGGTCTCTTTAAATAACGTCTTTCAATTCGAAACTATATTGTTGCCAGTGCACGCTTTTGTGTAAGGGACCACCAGTACCTTAATTTCAAAGGGAAATATTAATTTCGACTTAAATGGTTTGCAGTAAGCCATCGGTTTTGGAAACTTTGAGCTGTGCATTTTTATGAAAGGGGAATTATTAACTTCCTCGTAGTAGGGAATGTAGACGGTTACTGTGGAAGATGGCTTATTGCAGTATTTTGATTGGCTTTGGCTTCGCTTTTCTTCTTAAATTTCGAATGAATTGCTTTCTTCGAGAGATTATTGTGAGGAAAATCTCTTTTAAAAGTAATGAAATACTTCATGTCGGACATGTTGAATTAGATATTAATTGAAGTGTAACGAATGATTTTAAATGAAAGTGCAGCTTCTCAATGTGTGTACCAAAGCTTTTGTCTTTTAAATAGATTTTTGCAAACATGTTATTTTAGTTTGTTCCATTGTAGACTTTGCTGTCCTTTTAATAAATCAAATTGCATGTAGCTAAACGACTAACGTTCAATCTTATCAATTTAAATGCATTCAGAACCCTTTATTTTACAGAAATAAAAATCTGTTGGTATATTAATTTATTGAAAATATCCCCCCTCCCCAAAAAAGTATTAAAATATTTAATGAAACTAAACTTCTTCCACGAAACAGCTTTCACAAAAATCTGTTTTGTTTTGGCTTCTATATTAAATTTCGATTTCTTTTAAAATATTCGACGAAATGTGAGAAATAAAGAATTTAAAAACAAAACTCAACCAGTATTAGTTTTCATTATTCCGGCACTTATTCAGTACTAAAATTTAATATTTGAGCTTGCTTTAATAGTATATTATTGAATTCATATATTTATCTATCGAAAAACCTTGATTTTAAATTTAATTTCAGTTTATGAATTCGCAGTTGAAACTTTTATCATAACTTTAATTAATGGGGTATAGTCTTATAAAGAAAAGTATGATAAATAAAAATTCAATGTAGTAAACCCATCAAGAGTGGGTTTTTTTTAAAAAAATTCTTTGAGAGATGATACAAATATTGCATTTTCTTTCAATCCCAAACACACAAAATTTATGATTATTTTTTTTATAAATATATTGAAAGATGTACCGGAATTTAATTCTACTTGAGAAAGAATCCAGAAAATAAAAAAGTTATCAAAATTTTTATTTAAATCTTTCATTGCAATTTTTAATGAAATAAAAATAATAAAAGATGAAAAAACTTAAATTTGCTACTCCATATTATACATTTCATTAAGATAAAATTACGCAAAAATACTGTTAAAAACTTAACTATATTTTTAAAAATTACTTTATTATTTTAGAAGATCTGGTATATATGTCTATTTGGAAAATAAGACATCTTTATACTGAGAAATAAGCCTACAAAATCTAAAAAATAAAAACGATTAAAATGCTGATTTAAAATACTTAGGTATTTATCAACAAAGAATTAACTCTTAAAAAATATTTAAGACTTGATATTAATTATTCATTAAAAATGTAAACTGAAATCTTCGACGTTGATATTTGAAACAGCTGCTATTACTTGACAAACACACATATCCCCTTTAAAATTTGCCCTCGGAAAACTGATTATAAATCTGTAAATTTGTTTTTACCTTTTCAGAAGATTGTTTGCAGAGAAACTACGACACTGTGTGATTCAGGCAGCATTTTCTAATTCATTATGTTTTAGGGCATTTTGGTATGAAAAAATAATGTCATTTGCTTATTTTGTTTATACTGAGAGAAGGAATTATGTCAATAATCAGTAAAAACAATTCATGTAATAATTTTAATGAAGTTTAAATATTTAGAGAGATCATAAAAAATAATATCTATACTTCAATGCCTCAAAGTTATTGAAATTTCTTCAGGTATCCGACTACATTCAGATTCGTGAGTTTGAAAAAGAGTGTTTATAAGACAATGTTAGGAATATCATTACAATAAAAAAATTGTTTAAATGCAATTTTTTGGCAAAAAAAAGACTAAGACAAACTAAGACTTCGCTACATATGCTGAACTATGGCTTCTGAAATATATAATTTAAAAGGGGATTTATTCACATTTTAATATTTCACAGTAGAGAAATTTTAACAAGAAACATTGGTTATTATTTCATTTGAAAATAGCTCTCAAAATAATATAAAATTTCCAAAAATTCTTGTTCAGGCACTGTCGAAAAATGTTAACTATATCTAAGCAAAATATTATTATAGAAGCATTTTCTATAAGAGCAGAATGACTCGAAAATATATATTTTTTTTTCATTTTTTGCCAAATATATTTAAGTTTTCATTTAATTAAATTTTTATTGTAATAATATTCTTAAGAGTATTTTATATGGTTCGGGTGACACTAAATATCTAAAAAATTCTTTATTCCTACGCTTTTTTCAAAATCACGGTTTTAACTTATTCGAATACCCAGTGGCATACACAAGGGAAGTATTTGGGAATTAAACCCTCCCCCATAGACTGACAAATGTTCAATTTTTACCATATAGATTACTATTTGGTGCTTTCGTCTACGTATTTTGTAGAATGTAACCCCTCCCCAATAAGAGAGCTGGCCATACTCTAGGGCTTCAAGAAAGATCATACAAGGAGTTGCCACTTCAAATAAGTATCTTCCATAATTTAGTTATCTGATTACTGATTAGGATTTCATACTGCTCCCAGAGTTAAGTTATAAAGGGCATTTCGTAAAGTGCTAAAGATTAAATAAAATTATCTATTTTATGATCAAGTCTGCTTCTTCACCCCTCTTACACTGCGACATTTGAGCCCCAACAAATGCAACAATTTTAATTTCTTCCTATTATCTTTTAGAGTTAAGTATCAATAAAAATGGGTTTTTCTCAGAAATTACCATCTAATATTTTTAGATGTAAAATAGGAAATCTTCATCATTAAAATCTATGAAAAATTATGTAAGCAATATGTTCAACTAAATTCTTCCCACTTTTCCATTTTATTTCTATCCTCATATGAACTATTCTGTCCACACGCACACATAACCCATTTCTAATTCTATTCATTAATACAATTTAATGAATGAAATTCAAATATTTTGAAATCTGGATTAAGTCAACTACTAACGATGCCACTTTTTCTACCTTGCTTTCACGGATAAATAAATCCATTTCGAATCTAACTCTCCCCATCCATTTATTCACTTCTTAAAACTTCCCTTCGCCTTCTCCCACAATTACTTAATCACCTCCCGTCTAGGTCGGGGGTCACCCCAGTTTGGTTAGCGGAATAATTTATTTCGGTCGGAACACTCCAGCAAGCAAAAGCTAATTGGCAAAGCACGGTTCCCACCAAAACATTTAATAAGTCAACTATTCGAGTAAAGAATTCAGCGGACATCAGAAGTTTAATTAAACAGAAAACAATTTAATTTGTTCCCCTTCGGTTTTACTTCTCTCTCCCCAATCCAAAGTGGCATTGATTGTGGCACCGGCACAAAGATCTTTGCAGAATTGAAATTTGAAATGTGGCCTCTTCTCTTTTCCTTTTCCTATATTAACCAATAAGGTACAGGAATTTGAACTCGTTTTAAATGCTAATGGGAATAAATGAAATGTGACAGAATATTTCACGACGTACAGCCCGATTGCTCGTGGGAACTTTATTTTCTATCGCTGCCGCCGCCGCCGACATGAAGAGAAAAGAGTCGGCAATTTCGAAAAGCCATTTTTGGTCTCGCCTACCAAAGGATTTTGTTTATTGCTGAAATAAGAAATGGAATTTGATGTCTGAGGAGCTTTCACGTAGATTTTTTTATCCCAGAATTGTAACATAGGAGAGGGAGAGGAAATTATGACATGCACTTTGCATAATTCCTTGTGTATGTATGTATAACCTTTTTACTGAATTATAATGTAAAATTGCAGTCATATACAGTGGTGTCCAAAATTAAGATTACAAATACAAAAAATGCAATATCTTTGTATATACTTTTTTATTTCTGATAAATTTTTGTGCATGCATTAATAGGGGCTACTTCTTTTATTATGAAAATTAGATTAAAAATTGTCAAAACATGCTGCGTAATAATTAAAAAGCTGAATGTCTAACAAGGAATGTGCCCCCCCCCCTGCTGCTATACAGGCCTTACAGCGAACTCTCATACTATAAATTTGGTTGTTAATTTCCTCTTGTGTCAACAATTCCGGTTTTTTTATAAGCGCATATTTTAACGTCTAGCGCGTTTTTGGAGGGTATTGACTTCCAACTATGGCTCTTCCTAGGCCATCCCAAACATGCTCCATAGGGATTAATACATCACTCAATAAGTCCCATGCCTAACATATAGACGACACCACCTTCTCTAACTTTCTTTTGTCTAACCTAGTATTACTAACTTTCAAACAGCACGTGTCAAAATTTCATGATAATATCTTGTTTAGTTACAGGTGTTAAGTTACAGAGATTTTAACGAAGCAACTTTTGTTTGTTTAGAAACTATGGATGAAAAAGAATTTCGTGTTTTAACATTGCTTTGTGATGGAGAAAACACTATTCAAACAAAACAATGTATTTCGAGTTACCACTTTTCCACCCTCCGGACAGTCCAGATTTTTCCCCAGGGACTAATGGTTTTTTCAGACCTTAAAAGAATGAATGCTACAGGGAAAGAGGTTTGGCTGAAATGAAGAATAAATTTATGAAGATGAAGTCTTTTTTGAGAGCAAAAACAAATCGTTTTACGAAAAAGACATTGAAAAATTTGAAGAGCGCTGGGCTGAATGTACCATTCTAGAAGGGGAGTATCTTGATAAATGAAGCCTAAAAGCTGTTGTTTTATTAGTTAGGACTTATTGAGTGATGTGCTAGGTCAGGAAATTTTACTGACCATTTCATCTAGCAATTATCCTCTTCCTCATAAAGTCTTCGAAAAGATTAAAATTCTTTTTATTGTTAAAACTCACGAAATAAGTGTATGATGGTTGCTTTTGCTCAATTTATTTTATTATATGCTTTAAAAAATAGAGGTACATTTTTTAGCTCAGTGGTAGCGTATCGCACTTCCACGCCACAGATCCGGGGTTCACATACCGGGCTGAGCAAGATCAACTCGGCTTTTCACCCCTTCAGTGGATCGATAAATAAGTACCAGGCTTGCTTGGGAACTAAATACTGGGGGTTTCGTGCCAGGGTGACCATCTGACCAGAATATCTGTTGATGCACCTCAGGGCCCATGGTCACGTACACTGAGTTGGGCACAGTAGGCCTTGGCCTCTATGGGCTGTGTTGCGCCTTTAGTTTTTCTTGAAATAGAAGGAAATTTATATTTGTAACGTTAATTTTGGATACTAGTGTATATATGTACCTGAATTTAAAATAATTCTGAGTTTCTCAGGTGCGATCTTTACCATAAAATTAGGAAATTACATCATTATTTTTTCATAGATAAAAAGTTCATTGCCTATTACACTATCTGGCCAAAAGTATCCGGACACTCCTTAAAAAAGTAGTTCTGGTGAGTGACGCAATTTGATACGTAATTGAAAGCTATAAAAGTGTTGGTAGTGGTTTGTCAGATTGTATTTATGCGTTTGTGAGGCAATGAGTAAGTCAAGGGAGCTTAGTGAGTTGGATCGTGGCAGAATAGTGGGATGCCACCTTTGTGGGAAATCAGTTCGGGAGATTTCGGACATTCTACAGGAGCCTAAATCCACTCTGAGTGATGTAATTGTAAAGTGGAAACTTCGAGGCAGTGAAACGGCAGAAAAACGAACAAGTAGGCTGAAAATACTTGGTGAACGCAGCCGCAGAACTCTGAAAAGGGTAGTGAAACAAAATCGCAAGTCCTCGTTGGTGAAAATTTCTCAGGAGTTCCAAAGTTCATCAGGAATTAGTGTTAGCAGCAGGACTGTCCTTCGAGAGTTAAAAAAATTGGGATTCCATGGTCGTTCAGCCACTCACAAGCCAAACATCACTCCACAGAACGCGAAACATCGATTGCAATGGTGTAGAGCTCACCGTCATTGGACTGTAGACATGTGGAAAACTTTTCTTTGGAGTGATGAACCTCGCTTTGCAGTCTGGAAGTCGGATGGACGCGTCTGGGTTTGGCGGATGCCCGGCGAACGTTTCTTTAGTGACTGCATTGTGCCGATTGTTAAGTTTGGTGGTGGAAGCATAATGGTGTGGGGGTGTTTCTCGTGGTTTGGCCTGGGTCCGTTAGTTCCTGTAATTGAAAACATGAACTCTGAGATGTATGTGGATATTCTGGACAATGCTGCACTCCCAACTCTATGGCAATATTTCGGGGAAGGCCCATTTCTCTTCCAGCAGGATAACTGCTCCATTCACACATCGAGACTTGCACAGACGTGGTTTGACGAAATGGGTGTTCAAAAACTGGACTGGCCTTCTCAGAGCCCCAATCTAAATCCCATAGAACACCTTTGGGACGAATTAGAGCACAGATTACGTAGCCAGCCAAATCGACCATCCTCACTGCAAGCACTCACTTCAGCTGTGATGGACGCCTGGAAGGCAATTCCTATGGTCACCTATCAAAAATTGGTGGAAAATCTTCCAAACGTGTGCAGGCTGTCATCCATGCAAAAGTGGGACCAACATCATATTAATATGTGCCTCAGGACGCTCTAAGTCCATACCACTGGGTGTCCGGATACTTTTGGCCATATAGTGTATACTCAATGTAGTTGACTGATTGTTTTTAAAGTTGCCTACTGAGACAATTCGTAAACGTGGAAGCCTAGTTGTCATGGTCATGAACTCGTGACGGGCGTATAATTAATTCAAACCCTACCTCCACTGAAGATCCACCGTGTAGAGGGCTAATGCAGATTAAATCTATTGAGGTTTAAAGTCCTTCCATTGCTGTGATGTAGAAGCTACGAGAGTAGAGTACTATCTCAGATGTCATCCTCATCATTTGATCGTGATTCAAAATTACGAGGTCTATGGCACCAGTAGCCCTAGTGTTACTTCATCGAGCCATGTTAATAAACATGTTGTTTGCGACGTACCTTATAATTCTGAACCACACAGTCAAATAAATGGAGCAGATTTATTTTCTGTATAAATGTGAAGGGTAAATGTTTTCATCACTTTAAAGTATTGTTTTTTAGCTTTTTAACAAATATTTAGCGCAGTTTAGCAGTAAGTGGCTCTTGTGCCAAAAACCATCCAAAACTCCTCTCTCTAGTGAGTAGGTGACGCCTGAGCTGACATTCTAGTTCCAGAGAGGAATTGGCATGCCCCGTTCGACAGAATGCCAACGTGATGACTTCATATATAGATAGTTTTAGCATGCATTTACCCCTCTACATGGCCAATTAATGTGCCTCTAAAGCAAATATTAGCTCAAATCAGTCAGAAATTACCCAAACTTGCAACCGAAAACCTTTTATAATTCATTAGGAAGCTTACATTGAACCATACAGTTTATACTCTTTTAGAATATAATTCCATGTAAAGTGTTTAAAATATACCCCTCACTCTGAAGAAACTTTTCTTAATTCAAGAGACCTTATACATATTTTTACGAATTTTATGTAAAATAGTGTAAATAATTTGTATTTGGATGTGTAAGCATTTATTTTACTCTATGT
>BMAO01030677.1:0-15317 GCA_019973975.1 Trichonephila clavata | reverse complement strand
ACACCACACCAACGGGAGGACGTTTGAGCTTTCGACAGATTTAACGTGCATCGCACCCCAACACGGAAGGTCTTCAGTGGTACTGGGATCGAACTCATGACACGCTAGCCACAATCCGATGCCTAGACCATTGGCTACCTCGGCCACAAGGCAGTATCAGAGAAGAGATATCAAGTGTCACACACAGGATGTAAATATTAAATTTTTATTGTTCTTTATATATGTTTATTAATATGTATTATTCGAAATAAACCTACGTTTCCGTGAATATGGATGTTTTTTATGGCCCACCTAAAATTAAATTTTGTTTGGCCCAAGTTAGCCTTTGAGTTTGACACCCCTGGTTTAAAAGCACACAAAAATGAATTTAATTTTTCTGAAACTTCTTTGAATGTGAAAATTCAGAAGAGTATATAAAACAATTTATTGGGTGATTGTACTTGGCCCAACATATATTGAATATTTTTTATAAATCTTCAAATATTTGTGAATCTTGCATGAAATATTTGTTACTAGAGTAATATCAAGTACTCGTAGATAAAAACTTTTTCTTCCAAATGGGGCTGCAGATTGGTATCTTTACCATTGCAGACCTAGTATATTCCCCGGATCTAGTATAATTTTTTTTTACTGTGGCAACATGTGTTATTTGCCACAATGTAACTTTGACGTCCGGTTTCTTCCGTGGAGGAAAGCACCTGAGCTCCGACGATGCGAAATTGTACAATGAATTTAATTTTCCCGAGAGCACCCAAGCCAAACAGGCACTCTAGGGATTTTTAATATGCCGCATAATCATATAACTATGTCGATTTTTTTGTATCATGAAAATCCATTGACTTGGGCTAGGGTCGAACCCGCTCATTTGGGCACACGAGGCCAGCGCTTAATCAACTGCGCTGCGTAGCCGGCTAAAGGTAGAAACCACACAAATTAAACATTTGTAAGTACCGACATGCATGTCTACCTCGTCATCTTATAATTGAAGGGGACATGGTGCGATTTACGCAAAAAATTTTAATTTTAGGATTTTCAAAATTTGTTTGATTGACTCCTATGTGTGTATACGATGTAAAACAGATTTTGTGCTCAAAATTTCATAAAAAGCTATCCATTTAATATTTTAAGGAAAAATTTGTGAAGTGATTTTAAAATGCTACTCTCCGACAAAAATTTACGTACACGCATGAAATTTGATTTACAAGTACGTCAAACTATGCATAACAAAAGTTGGTATGAGGTTTGTGATAGCATGATTGGTATTCGTACAATACTTCTTTTTATGAACTCTCATTGAAAATTCCTTAAAAAATGTATCAATTCTGAGTTCAATTATTTTTTAAAAAATAAGTATTGCTTTGATTCAAAAATGCATACCAACTTTTGTTAGATGCACTATCAGCAATAAGTAAAAAAAATTAAAATCATTAGGTACAATATAGAAAAAACGCCTTAGCACATTTTAAATGAAAAGCCAAACTAGTTATTTTAACTTTCAGAGATAAGCAATTTTATATAAAGTTTTGTTTTGTCATAGGGATGTGAATAAAAACGAACGTAAAAGCTATAATAATTCTACATTTTTTTAAGTTTAGAGCTTTTAAATTTGTCGAGGTTATATATATATATATATAGAAAAGTATATATAAAGAATTTAAGCTAAAAAAATTAGATTTGATTTTTTGACCGATTATTGTCAATTGAATCGTATTGTGTCCCTTTAAAACAAAAAGACGGTTGATATATCAATGTAGCAAAGGTGTGCAGTTTGGGATAAAAATGCAAAGAGTATCAAGATGTAAGCAATACTTTTTTTTTACAGAGAGTTAGCAAAACACTTGTAAGTAGAAGTAATTTGTGAGTGTAATAAAATTATAATACTGAGTTTATTTACGCAACAAATTCAAAATGCCTTACACCAAAATCCTAGGGGAAAAAAACCCCAAGTAGAATCGTACTATGTTGGATTCAAAAATATATTTAGAAGTAAATAAAACAAATAACAAAAAATGTATTTTTATATAAAATTTTTTCCCCAACAGTTGAAATTTTTGAACAAATTTTATAAATATATCTTTTGAATCAGTTATATATTAGTTTGCTTTATCATTGATGGGCTTTATATTTACACAATTTTTTTATTCCAGTAGAAACTTGATTTTTTTAAAAAAAGGAATTCTCTATTTAGTGTGTATAATCAAACTGCGTTTGATAGGATTGGCTACTTCATAGCTCGCTTGAGATAGCTGAGTCACTATGACGAATGGTTTATCACGACGGATAGCAAACTTTGTTGCTCATCCTTTCCCTTTGTTATAGGGTGCAAGTTAAGAGAGTGAGTGAAATTTAGAGTTATATTAATGTCGTACTATAAAGCAACATGAGGGCAATTGGCGATGGACTTCGTAATTTCGAACCTCGATTAAGTTACGAGGATGACACTTGAGTCTCCACAGATTTAAAGTGCATCCGCTGCCTTTATACGGTGGATCTTCAGTGGCACCAGATCTCGAACATTGCCAGATGCGTACAGAGAAACGCTTTTTCAATTCCTCTACTATTAGTTCACCCTCCACCATATATTCATATTTATTTATTTATACATATATATCTTGCTCAAATTTTCAATCGTTAATGAAATACTTTGTATTCATCCACACTGAAGATCAAATACATTTTTTTAAAACTTGTAGTGGATGGATGACATTTGATGTTAATACACAGTTTTTTCAAATATTAATTCATTAATTATATGTAATTAATGAATAAATAGTAACAAAAATAACAATCCAACACGATATACAGAAATAAAATTCGCTCGCATTGTGTCCCTGTAGCACAATGGATAGCACGTTGGAATTCTAATCCAAAGGTCGTGGGTTCGAATCCCACCTGGAACGGC
This sequence comes from Trichonephila clavata, assembly GCA_019973975.1. NCBI lineage: Eukaryota > Metazoa > Arthropoda > Arachnida > Araneae > Nephilidae > Trichonephila > Trichonephila clavata. Next base: position 12,415 of record BMAO01030677.1, on the reverse strand, counting down.
CTAATTTCTGAGAATGTGATTTCTCTTTACTATATTATTTTATTAGAATAATTCAATTTAATTACTCAATATAAATAGTAGCTACCAAAAAAATCGTTCAACACCATATATATAGAAAGGAAAATGTAAAATCGCTTTTTATTTGGTCACTTAATATTGTGATTCCGTCATATGTATATAATATTTATATTAATTGTAACTATTTAATAAAAAGTAACTAAAATAAAATGTTTCTTTGTTGACCCAAGAGTAGGAATTGACTTAAAACATTTTTTTCATATTACTTGTTTTTTTTTTTTTTTTTTTTTTTGCCAGTGTAATCCTTAAACTGATTTGTTTCTCCTCATCTCGGGATCTTTTATTTCCTAAAACATATTTGCAAATTTTTTAAAATGCGCTGAGAAATAAGGTTCTCTGATAATGAATAACAATATCCGCAACGAAATTGTCATTCATTATCACAAATTTTACACCGTGTTGCACATTGTCTAGTGTTCCAAGTTCTCTCCTGATAGCAAAATGTTGCAGTTTCCCAAGTTCAGTGGCGTAGCGTACACCCCGCAATCCTAGCATTGCCGAGGGGGGCAGAATTCTAGTGGGCTCAAAGCCTATGTTTGGTTTTACAATCTTTTGTAAGATCCGGCTTGGGCCCGGAACCCGACATGGCAGGGGGCCCTAATATTATCCGTTACGCCACTGCCCAAGTTGTATCATACCGTGCAGTAATGAAAACTAAGCATGGTACTGGAGTTTTCTCTAACACGAATAGCAAGTTTTGATTTTGTCCTTTTTTTCTTTCTTTCTATTTGATTTGCTTGAGGCCAATAGGTTAGAGCAGGGGTCGGCAACCTATGGCACGCGTGCCAGATGTGGCACGCGGAGCAATTTCCAGTGGCACGCCACCACTCTACAAAATTATAAGATATATACTATATATAAAGCTAAATCGTTCTGTCTCTCCTTTCATCCCCTCGTACATTTTTATATAAAGGTTATTTTTCATTTTCGATTTTTTGCCATAAAACGATTCTGCTGAATCAGCTTGCTTGTAGTTTGTATGCTTTATGTAAAAGAAAACATCTTCTGTTTAAATGTGACTTACTATTAGCATTAAATATTCAACACAAATAAAAATTATTGAGTAATACTTGCAAAATTGAGAATCATTCATCACGGCTCTGTAAATTAAAAAGTAAGTAGTTTGTCTTTTTCCCACCAAAAGTTTGGGCATCGACGGAAAAAGAAAAAACAAATGTCTTAGGTATAAATCATAATTCTGCTTAACAGACGTTTTCCATCGGAAATATATTAAACAAAAATAATTATTCCATCAACATATTTAACTTGGATTAGAAATAAATTCGGTGAAAAAAAACACACACAATGATGTGGGTTAATTGGGCAAGTGAATCAGATTTCATAACAAAGGTCCTTTTTAACTAAATATTAAAAGAAAATGTAATTTTTTTAGTGTTGTGCCAAAGAAGTCATAATTATTTTATGTTTTACTTTTGGAGCGAATTAAGCTAGTAGAAATACATATTAGAACACATTTTTCATGTTTTCTATTAGTCACGCCGATATACGAATACCGAGTATGAATTCAGTCGAAAGTTAAATTTAGTTTGATGCACACGTGATTTTTTGGTCACTTTTAACTTTGTCACGTTGTGTTAGTTTTATTGTGAAAATTTGTATATTGTTTGTTTCATCATTGTGCCAGTTAATAGTTATATATTGAATCAAACGGCGACTAAAAAAAGAAAGCTCGATGTTCACGATTTCCAAGATTCTTGGACTAACGAATTTGGATTCATACAACAAAAAGATCGCGCTGTATGTGTGCTATGTCGCGAAAGTGTCGTGTGTCGTACGTCAAGTGTACAAAGGCATTTTCAAACTAAACACCAGACCACATTTAAGAATTCTTATGAGAAATGTAAGTTTTTTAGAAAGAGCTATTTCTGGATATATAAAAAGGAAATTACATTTTTGTGTCAAACAATTGGAGTCTAACCAAAAGCGACAGAATGTAGTTTCGTCATTGCTCATTGTTTAACAGCCAAAGGAAAACCTTTTACAGATGGCGAACATATAAAGGACACATTTTTAAAAAGTGCTGAAATATTGTTCAGTGATTTACCTAACTTGGAAAATTTTTTATCACGAATTAAAGAAATACCTGCTTCTGCGCGAACTGTTGAAAGAAGAATAACATAAATGGCAGAAAATGTAACTGCGAAACAAAATTCAGGTTTACAAGAAACTGTTGCATTTAGCATTGCTCTTGATGAAAGTAAAGAGGTGAATGATGTTGCACGCCTTGCAGTAATTGCACGATATTGTGATAAAAATCGAATTTATGAAGAATTATGCGGTATGATTCCTCTGTCTGTGGTACAACTAAAGGGCAGGATATTCTCTTTTTTCATTTATAAATCATTTTGAAAGAAAACATATTAATATAAATAAAATATTTTGTGTAACTAATGATTTCGCTCCTGCAATGGTTGGCAAGGAAAAAGGATTTGTCAAACTTCTTGAAAACTATATTGGACATAAAATATTGAACTTCCATTGCATAATTCATCAGGAAAGTTTAGTTTCCAAAATTTCGTCTCAGCGCTTAATTTCTGTAATGAATACTGTTGTTAAAATAGTTAATTTTATAGTGTCTCGATCTTCATTAGTACACAGACAATTTAAATCTCTTTTAGAAGAAATGGAAAGTGAATATGGAGATCTTCCCTTGTACAGTCATGTCCGTTGGCTTTGTCGTGGTAATGTATTGAATAAGTTTGTGTCATGCATGGAGCACATTAAAATTTTTCTTAATGATAAGGGACAAAATTTTCCCGAATTAGACGACAAGGAATGGTTATGTAAATTGATGTTTCTGACTGATATAACTAAACATCTCAATGAACTAAACTTAGGATTGCAAAGAAAAAGTCAAACAGTACTTGAACTTTTTGAATATTGGAAGGGCTTTGCTACAAAATTAAATATATTTTCCCGTGATATAATACTAGTACCTATAAATACTTCCCAAATGTTAAAGCGCTTGCAAATACATCAAACGTAGAAAAAGATGAACTTCAAATTTACGTTGAAGCACTTAAGGAGGAGTTTTCTAAAAGATGCAAAGACTTTGAAGCTTGTATGCCCATATTTTCTTTTCTAATCAAACCTGATTTAATAGACCCATTAATAATCCCATTCGATTTGTCAATTTTTGAGTGGATGGAAACTGATAATTTTGAAATGGAACTTAATGAATTAATATCTTCAGAATCATGGAAAACAAAATTTATGGAGTTTTGGAAAAATCTGGAAGATAACTCTAGCAATAAATTGACAGCTATTTTAAATTGCTGGATGTCATTGCCAGAAAGATTTAATTGTTTGAAAAAAATAGCTTGTGTCCTGCTTTCCGCTTTTGGCTCCACATATCTATGTGAACAAATTTTTTCTCATATGAAATATATTTTGAGTCCACAAAGAAATTGTTTAACTGCTGAACATTCTGAATCCTGTGTCAAATTGAAAGTAACGAATTATACCCCTGATATTGCGACATTAAGTAGATCTCTGCAGGGACAAGGTTCTCATTAAAATTTTAATTTTTTATTTAACTTTGCTGCATGAACACTTATACTTTATGTTGTTTATTTCTAGTTTCATAAATATTTTTAAGAATGCATAATATATGTACAATTTTAATTTTTGATTTATATTGAAGAACAGTCATATTTTAAGTTTTCTTTAAAAATTCTAAAAATATACATATTTATCTGCACAGTTTTAATATTTGTATTTATATTGAAGTAATAGTTGTATTTTATGTTTATTTTTATGTCAATAAATATCTTTAAATGATGCATAATTAGCATTTAAGAAAATTTGTATTTTTGGCCTCTTTTTCCTAATTCTGCCTGCATTGTCGTGGGAATCAAATTGTTTCAAATATTTGCTATTGCTTGGCACGCTGAATGATGTTGGTAGGTTGGTTTGGCACGCCACAGCTGAAAGGTTGCCGACCCCTGGGTTAGAGTGTGTGTGTGTGAGATCTTACTTTTCAATAAGAATCAAAGTTATTGCATCACGTCGCTTAAACAAATTGACCTCCATTTTCATAATAACCCGCCTGGGTAGTCCATAACGAAAAATCTCTTCTTTGAGGAGAGTTATGATATAATCTTTATGATACAATACAAGCAAGTCTTGGGGTAAGAAACTCTACCCATTCTGTAGAAATATCTTCGATAACTAAAATCTACTTCTTTCCGTCAAGTAGATTTCTGGTAGAGGAGAGACATTGATGAAGCCTCAAAATATTGTGTATATACAGGATGTTGCCGAATTCGACCAAAAAATTCAGAGGGGTAATAGGAGGCAACAAAGGATGACAAATCAACATAGAACATGGGGTCGCAAGCCACGTTCAGTTGAAGTAATTCGCAAAAACAGTTGTGAAAGGTGTGATATATAGTGAAATGAATAGGAACAATAGGAAGTAAGAAATACATGTGTTAGACGTAAGGTATGCTTACAATACGTACAATGCATCGCAGCTCTAGGTCAGAAATGAAACGTCAAGTGATTGTCTCAAGAATTGTTCGAAATTGCGCCCGTGTAGTCCATAGCACAGTTGGCATCGACGGACGAAGGATTGTCGGATACGTTCAAACAAATCCGGTTGCAATTCGTAGCTAAATCTAGAATTTAGCAGTGAAAAATGAATTAAATTAATTAAGCATTGTTTGAAAAAAAGTTCAGCTGTAGAAAACCATTGCAATTTTTTAAAAATTTTATAATATTCTATGCTCACGATGCTTGAAAATGTTACGAGGACAATTTATTATCTTTTATATCAAGAATATAGATGCAGAAAATGCGTTTAACGCGAAAACGCTTAAGACGAAATATCGGTTAACATGAAATAAATGGTCCCGACAAACTACTTAGTATTTTCCTCCATTTTTTTTTTCTTTTGACACGAAACGAAAATCACTTAACACGAAATGATTTCCCTTCTGAAAATGAACAAAATATGCAAAATACCAGCCGCGCAGGCGAGATTTAAAAGGGGTGTGAAATGAAGGAGAGATGATTTCACGTTTCGTATAAAAGAGGCTAATTTGGCTTTGAAATACCATGGGAATAGCCTGTGACAAGCCAATTTTGTATATCTAAGCTACTTTCACTCACCATCCCTACAAACGCCACACAAAAACATCTCATCTCACATCAGTTGGCTTTGGAATTCGGTGACGAGTACATTGCAATGTGAAAAAAAAACAGTAAGTTTGGTTTGCGTTTTTTTTTCTTCTATTTTAAATGTTTTTACGAGCACAATGGCAAAGGGCTCAGGGAGAAAGCAAACTGTTTAGCTTAAAATGTAGATGGAGCTTCTAAAGGCTATTGATCAAAATTAAAAGTTGAAAATTTTGTATTAAAATTCATTAACTTTTGTATTAAATGATTTTGTTTCATTGATTTTTATAAAATGTACTCTAACAATTTTAATTGTGTTGAATATATGTTTTTTTTTCTTTGCAATTACCTTTAACACGTAATTCTCTTAACGTGAAAAAATATATCAGCACACACCTCAGTTTCGTGTTAAACGATTTTCACTGCATGTTCATAGGGTACTTACGTACTATATCGCAACAATGTATGCGTTCAAGATAACTCGCCAAGTTGGCAAACCTGATTTCCTATGTGACACATGCACCGCATTGGCAACCATGTGCTTCCTTTTATATAATGTCTCCAATATCGTTGCGATAATACGTGACGTAGCGCGTTTTATCCCGATAAGACAGAACCCGGGATCTTTGGGTCCGAAGCCGAGTAACTTAACCACTACACCAAAATGATCACCATAGCGCGGAGGTTGTTACTGGCTTATATAGATTATATCACTACATACGTAAATACCGTTTATATAGCTTTTATAACGCCGTATACTATGTAAAGGTAGAAAAATTTATGTCGTGAGAGCCGTTTACTTTTCTTAAAAGAAGGTTCGTACTTTTTCACAATTAATGCTTTTATTTTCTCGTAAACTTTCACTAATATAAACCAAAATATCAGCAACTTTCTCGCGAATTAACTTCATTAAAATTTCGAATTTTAATTCTTTTGGCACATTTTGGTGTTTAAATATGCTCTTTCTACTGAATCAAATAAAAGATTCCATGTTTCCTTTCTCTCTTTCTTCGATCTCTTTCATAAGAATAAAATTTTTTCCCCCAATTATTTTCGCTTGCAATCCACTTCTCCCGTTCACCCACTGGGGTTGAGTGGAAGTGACCTGCATAACAGTAATCTTTAAATAAAGAAAATAAAATTTCAAGAGGAAAAGTGTGCATGAAATTTTTACTTAAAAAAAACGCACCGAAAAAAAATGTTCAATTCAAAACTACACTGCCGGCCACCGTAAATGCAACACCAAGAAAGACAAGAGATAGTATAACAAAATTTATTTTGTACATAACATGTTGACCAAGTATCAAATGACTAAATTTGTAGACTTCTGTGAAGTGTGGATCCTGCAAAAATCAGTAGCCAGAGTAGCCGCCATTGTTGGAGATCACCGCTGCCACACGCCTCGGCATTGATTCAAAGAGACTTTGGATGCGTTCTTGGGGTACAGCAGACCAAGCAGCTTTCACACGTTACCAAAGTTGATCTGGTGTGGCCGCTGGGGGTGTAATCTGGGTCAATCGTTGAGCAACCATGGACCACATGTTTTCTATCGGCGAAAGATCCGGAGAGCGAGCCGGCCAAGGAAGCAATTCAATCTGGTGATTGACGAAGAACCTTTGGACAATGCGTGCCACGTGTGGTCACGCATTATCCTGCTGAAACCAAGCCCTGAAGATAAGGAAGAAAAACTGGCTCCAACACGTCGGAGATGTAGCGTTGGCTGTTTAAAGTACAGGCAATGCGTACTAGAGGAGTGCGAGAGTGATATCCAATACCACCCCATACCATAATACCCAGTGCAGGACCAAGAACCCATCTGTTCAGCATCCTCTCTCCACGGTGTCTCCAAACTCAAATCCGACCATTGTGGTGTTGCAGACAGATGCGCGACTCGTCAGTGAAGACAACTTCATTCCATTCTGCCACCCACATCCTTCCTCTGTCGAACTCGGATACTTGATCAAAAGCTGATCGCTGTTTTCTACGAGACGTAACTGATCGTTTTTTGAAAAAACCACAAGAAAAACACAATTGTCGAAATCTCCAAGCCTTAAATAGCGATTTGAAGTGGCGCCACAGGCGTGCGTAATGTGTGTCTGCGTTGGAGCCGATTAAATCCGAATGAGTGTAACGCACCCGAACCTTTCATCAACATTTAAGTTTTTTATTGTGCCTGTGTAGTGTACAGTGAGAGTCAAAGTTGTATGCTAATAGAAAATGTTATGCAGCACAAAATGCAAAGTCTTTTATATCATTTTAAAGAGAACTTAATACTGAATTCAATGCAAAAAAACAAAATTGAAATATTTTTCATGCAAAAAGAGTTATGCTGCAATTAGTATCTATATTCATTAGATACTGATGATAGCAGTGGGTTATCAGAACTTAGTGGAGTAGCCTTTGTTATTTTATTACAGCGTGCTATCGGTGTTTCATTGAGCTGAAAATAGTTTTAAGCTCCTTCTTTGTTATTACATGATGTCAGAAACCAATTATAGGCTCAATTAATTCCCTTTTATTTCAAGGATACCTCATTCGAACAAGAGTTTTCAAGCGGTGTCACAAGTTTTCGATAGGATTGAGGTCAGGACTGTTTTCTGGCCAGCATAAGAATGATAATTAGTGAAGAAGCAATAACATCGGGGGAAAAAAGAGTAAATTGGACACCTAGAAAGAGATGTGTGATGAGAAAGTGATTTATCCTACGTTAAAATTGCAAGGCAGGTGGGTGGTTCAGTGACCACATCAGGAGACTGAAAGTTTTGTTGAAGATGTCAGAAGACCAATTTAATAAAAAACAAAGCATGAAGAGGCTGAAAAAGGTGCACCGCATCTGTTGATGACAGAAGAAGAAAAATACAACGTCTCCAAGATAAAATATTGCATCATCGGTCATCAGAAGTTGTGTGAATGATGCTGGTGTTTCTATCTGTTCAAAAACAATCAGGGGAAGATTAGCAGATGTTAGGCTAAGAGATAGAACTCTCCGAAAAAGCCTTATCTCAATTTACAGAAGCACTAAAAAGACTTCAGTGGGCAAAGGAGCACACAAATTAGACAAATGATTAGTGGTTAGAAGTTATATGGAGCAATGAAACTAAGATATAGTTATTCGGTAGCAATGGCCGAAAGTATGTAAAATGTAGAATAGGAGAAATACTACATCCCGACAGCATCCAGTCGTTATGTAGTTTTATGATTTGGTCATCAAAATTTCACATTTGGTATCCAAAGTTTTATGATTTGGTCATACATATCAGCTGTTGGTACCGGTCGCCTTCATATCATCGATGGGACACTGAATGCCGGAAAATATGCATTGACACCATTCTAGAATCCAAACTTCTACCTTCCATCAGGGTTCTATTTATCAACAATGTTTCATTTATTTTTCAGATCCTTCTTTCAGTACAGTAAAGTAATCGAAAGATTGGTATCGTTCGAAGATAATTGAAATGTTGTCCTAGACAGGAAACAGTCCTGATTTCCATTCCATCGAAAACTTGTGGCAACGTTTGAAAACTCTTAACCGAATGCGGTACCCAAGAAATGAAAGGGAACTAAATGAGGCTATAGTGGTTTCCTGGCATCGCTTAATAAAGAAGGAAGAGCTAAAAACTACACTGCTGCCCACACAAAATGCAACACCAAGAAGGACCAGAGATATAACAGCGAAATTTATTTGGCAGATAACAGGTTGTACAAAGATCAAACGATTAAAATTACAGCCCCTTGGGATGTGTCGATGGTGAAAAATCAGTACCTATTGTTGGCTATAATTGCAATCACACGTCTCGGCATAGAATCAAAGAGGCATTGGATGCATGCTTGGGGTACAGCAATCCATGCGGCTTCCACATAGTGCCAAAGTTGATCTGGTGTAGCAGCGGGTTGTGTACCCCCGTTGTGCGAGCATGGACCACAAGTTTTCGATTGGCGAAGGAACGAGAGAACAAGTTGGCCAAGGAAGCAATTCAATTTGATGAGTAAACAAGAACTCTTGATCGATGCGTTCCATGTGTGGTCACACGTTATCCTGTTGGAATATGGCTGATGGCAAGCTCTGAATGTATGGAGGACCACGGGCTTAAGCTTCTCAGAGATATAGCGCTGGTTGTTCAGTGTACCGGCAAAGCGTACTAGAGGGGCACGGTAGTGAAATTAAATTCCACCCTAAGCCATCATACCGGGTACAGGACCTGTGTGGCGATACATAATGCAACAGTTCAGCAGCCTTTCACCGCGATGTCTCCAAACTCGACATCGACCATCGTGATGTTGCCGGCAGAAGCCGGATTCGTCAGTAAACACAATGTCGTTCCATTTCGTTCTCCATATCTGCCATTCATCGCACCATTGCTGGCACAAACGCCTGTGGTTTCCAGGCAAGGGTAAACAAAGCAATGGGTTCTCCTCTCTGAGGTAATGTGTTTCATTTGTGTTTGTCCATTGTGGATAATAATTGGTTTCTCTATTCTAAATATTGTGTAGATTGGGGTTAGGATTTTATGGAGATCAGTCGGAAAGAACAAGACAATTCTTTAAGAGCGATGAGAATTTATTGTCGAAAATCAATCCTTGAAATACAGGATTCAGCAGCAAAGTTCGCAGAATAAATTTCAGAAGGACTTCACACCTTCAACAGCACTCAGACAATTATCAGTGTCTAAAACACACGTATGCAAAAGATTATTCACAAGCCCCGCTCGTCTTACTCAATAACCGAGCTAATTGGTAATCACGGTCAAGGCAAGTTTACTAATCGCTAGTCAAAACAATACTAATTGATTTTTGGCAAGCATCTCTTTATTTATAGACCGCGCGGACCTTACGTGAAAGGACCCGCTTGCGTCATAGGTCTTGAAATTAGTCAATTTCTCACAAATTTCCAGAAGAATCCAGAGGGTCCCGAAACTCGCCAACATGTTCGCCAAAAATGATGCCAACTTGCCTCTATCGCCAAGTTTCTACTGACTCGCCCTTACAACGTAAAGGACTGCGTTGCTTGCGAAAATATTTCAACTTTAACGTAAAATAAATATAACATAGAGTAATATAAATGCATTACACTTCCAAATACAAATTATTTACACTAAATTCGTAACAATATTATTGGATTTTTAAATGGCTTTACATGTGATTCATATGCAATTAGTTTTTCACTTGCATTTTTAAAAAAATGTATTGTTATTAATCTCAATACATTTTTAAAGGAATGAAATATTAAGGTACACTAGTCGCATGTTCTTGATCCAAAAGTTATGTCAGTAAGAAAGTTTTAGGGAGATATCATTTTATGTACATAGTATTTGAAATCTTTGCTCATTACAAGTGTGAAAAGATTCAAAAAGAAAATGTTATAAACACATAAAAAAATGTTCTTTAAAAATGAGACAGAGAACTTTTTCTGATATCCATAATTATTTAGAGGAAAGACTGCATATAACATCCCTGAAAAATATCCCGTTCCAAGAATTTTTGCTGTTACCGATTCAAAGATCTTTTAAAATGAAGTAATTTTTGTATAACCTTTCTTGTAGCCTTTGAAAAGGTCCTTATATTAGCAACATATTACTCACAAACATCAAATGAAATTTTGTTTTGGATTGTTAATAACATGATACATAAGTAAATCCAGATGTCCAGTTTACTGGTAATTCAGAAAGTCAACAAATACATACATTCAGTTTAAAGCTCAAACAAACAGTTAAATTATATTTGGGACTTTTTAAAAATATTTTATTTTTAATAATACTTATTTTTGTAATTGTGTTATCTAGAGAATTCAGTTTAATATAAATGTATTCATTTATGCAATTCTGTTATAACATGCAGTGTAAATATTTTTATACAGATATAAGTATTCATTGTAAGATAACAATACAGGAAAAAAAATATATTTGTAAATGAAAAAAATTAAATTTGTATCCTCGGACAAAATACTTTTATTTGGAAAAAATTAATTAGAATACGTTGAAAAATAAATGATTTTCCTGACACTCAATAATTTAAAAGCAAGTGTACCAGTATGTTACGCTGAGTATGTATACAAAAACTCTGTGGATACTTTACAGTTCAAATTCAATTCAATAACAAGTATTTTATGTATGTGTATACACTGCTGGCCACACACAAAATGCAGCCCCCTAAAGGAAGCATACAAACCATGTTAAATTTACATCATACGTTGATAACGATGAGATATGCAAATCATTAGCATTATAGCACAGACGCACATCCCAGGCGACAGTAGCGCCACCCGTAAACCCTATGTAAGGAGAGAACAGATTGGCAATTTGAAGTACAGCAATTGTTTTTTTCGTGTACTTTCTTTTAAGCAGTTTACCTATGTCTCGTGGAAGACATAGAGCGTCTTTTGACCAAGTTTCTGAATTCGACTGAGGAAGAATAGTAGCCTATAGGGATGGCAGATTATCCTTCAGAAAATCGGTGTCAAACGTGTTGGACGAAACCAAGCAACTGTACTATGGATCTGTCATCGATGGATGCAGGACGAAACACAAATCGATGGACCGATTCCATCCACTTCGTTGCACCACTGTCCGTGATGGCAGGCGGATTGTACGCATGGCAGTGACGGATCACGCAGCTACAGCACGAACCATAGCAAAACAGATTCAATCTGTTACGCATCATTCGGTGTCCACTCATACCTTTTGACGCCGTTCGCAGCAGAATGGAATGTCGTAAGGCGTCAATTGCTTCGTTACACTTCATTGGAAACACAGGCGTTTACGCCACCTCTGGTGCAATGAACGACGGATATGGAACGCGACATTGTGTTTACTGACGAATCCCGCTTCTGTCAGCAACATCACGATGGTCGGATTCGAGTCTTGAGACACCGTGGTGAGAAGCTGCAGAACTGTTGCGTTATGCATCGCCACACCTGTCCTGCACCCGTATCATGGTTCGGAGTGGTATTAGATTTCACTTCTGCACTCCTTTGGTACGCATTGCCAGTACACTGAATAGCCAGCGCTACATCTCTGAGTGTTGGAGCCGTGGTCCTCCCACACATTTAGCGCTTGCCATCAGCCATATTCCAACAAGATAATGTGCGACCACAGATGGCACGCAATGTTCAAGAGTTCTTCTTTACCCATCAGATTGAATTACTTTTTTGGCATGCTGTTCTCCCGATCGATCACCAATCGAAAACGTGTGGTTCATGCTT
>BMAO01030676.1:0-26214 GCA_019973975.1 Trichonephila clavata | reverse complement strand
CACGGTGTCTCCAGACTCAAATCCGACCATCGTGGTGTTGCAGACAGATGCGTGACTCGTCAGTAAAGACAACTTCATTCCATTCTGCCGCCCACATCCTTCTTTTATCGCACCATTGGTGGCGGAGACGTCTGTGGTTCTGCGTCAAGGGTAGACCAAGTAATGGACGTCTTGCGGACAGACCACTCTGCTGTAAACGCCGTCGAATGGTACGCGCAGACACTGAATTATGGGTTACAGACTCAATGTGCTGTGCTATGGTTCGTGATGTGACTGAGCGATCCGTCACTGCCATGCGCACAATTTGTCTATCCTCACGTGAAGTGGTGCACTGAGGTGGATGCGATCGACCACGTCGGTCCGTCGTACCCTCCTGCATCCAACGGTCCACATATCCGCATTACAGTTTTTGGTTTCGTCCAACACGACTATCGATTTCCCTGAAAGATAATCCACAATCTCGGTAGGCCACTATCCTTCCTCTGTCGAACTCGGATACTTGATCAAAAGTTGATCGCTGTTTCTACGAGACATAATGGATCGTTTTTTGAAAAAACCACAAGAAAAACACAATTGACGAACTTGAAATCGTTGAAATCTCCAAGCCTTAAGTAGCGCTTTGAGGTGGTGCCACAGACGTGCGTGATGTGTGTCTGCGCTGAAATTCTAATTATTTGCATATCTCACTTCCGCTAATGCATGTTGTAAATGTCATGTTATTTGCATGCTTCCTTCAGGGTGTTGCATTTACGGTGGCCAGCAGTGTATATTGTTATTGTGTAGGTGTTTAATATTGGGTTGCGAATGTTGAAATTTGAGAAGCATGCGTTAAAGTATATGTATTCAAAGTTCTTTGAGCCAATTCTAGCTGCTTTTAGTTATTGTTCGAACCTTTTGTAGCTGCCTTACAATGGAGTGTGTATGTGTACACTTCATTCGGTTGCTCTTAGATGTGGAATTTAGAAGATATATATATATGTTAACGTTTTACATTTTGGATTATTAGCAAATACCAGGTGTATGCATATCAAATGAGACGATTGCTAACAGATGTCACCAACGCATATATGTAAACAATACGAAAACCGTGACACGTGATTTTTTTATAGTTTGACCTTTGATACTCATGTTTAGTTTACATTTGGACGAGTTTCAGCGTGCATTGTATTTTTTTTACTGTATTGAAAATGGCGAATTTTATGCCTTCCGACCACGATTTGCGGACAGCATTAATTTTTTGTTACCATCTGAAGAAAAATGCTGCCGAACCGCATCAAATGCTTGTAGAAGCATACGGTGGCAATGCTCTGAGCCGTGCGCAGTGCTACAGGTGGTTTGAAAAGTTTCAAAATGGTGATTTCGATGTGAGAAACGAGGAGCGTGGCAGACCCAGCAAAAAAAAATTGAAGAGGCTGAATTGCAAGCATTACTCGATGAAGATGAGGGCCAAACGCAGGAACATCTTGCAGAACAATTGAATGTTGACCAGAGCACTGTTTCCCGTCGTCTCAAAGCAATAGGCAAGATAATAAAGGTCGGTAGATTGGGTACCACACGAGCTAACGGACCGTCAACAGGAAAACGAAAAAACGTGCGTGAAATGTTGCTTTCCCGCTACAAAAGGCAAGTCATATCTCCATCGTATTGTGACTGGCGATAAAAATGGATTTATTTTCAGAATCCCAAGCGTAATCGATCATATGTTGACCCCGGACAGCCGTCCAAATCGACCGCAAGGCCAAATCGTTTCGGCCGCAAGACAATGCTGTGTATTTTCAGGGATCAGGAGGGACCAATCTATTATGAGCTTCTTAAACCCGGCGAAACTGTTAATACTGGTCGCTACAAGCAACAATTACTTAATTTGAACGATGCTGTACACGAAAAACGCGAGCAATAATAGAAACGGCAGCACAAAGTGATTTTCCTTGATGACAACGCACCTAGCTACCGTGCTAAACCGACCAAAGACATCGTTAAGGCGCTCGGCTGGGAGCCCTTAGCGCATGCGGCTTATTCACCAGACTTGGCTCCTTCCGATTACCACCTATTTGCATCATTGGGGCACGCATTGGCTGACCAGCGCTTCATTTCTTACGAAAACGTCAAATCTCGGCTTGATGACGGGCTGGCCTCAAAAGACCGATCATTTTTTTGGCGTGGTAATCACAAATTGCCCGAAAGATGGGGAAAATGTGTAGCTAGCGATGGATATTATTTCAAATAAAGAAATATCAACAGTTTTTGCAAATTTATTGTGTTTTTTTAAAAAACAATCGTCTTATTTCATTTGCATACACCTGGTATTTGTGTAGTCTGTTTTCAAGTTATGACTACTGCAGGAATGTAAGACAATAAAGGACTGTAAATAAGAAAGATTTGAATCTGTATTAAATAAGCGTAGGACAAAGGAAAACAGTACTGCACTTTCTCATAAAAAATTATTAACTCTGACAGCAGAAGTAAAAAGTGCTAAAACAGCACAGAAAAAGTATTACGTGACTATTAGTTACTCCAGCATTATGATGTTCTTAAAGTTCAAGGTGAGTAGAGAAAAGTTAATTGTGCCATTAACAGATGCAAAACATATTCTTTATTTTTCACCTTTCTGTTTTACTAATGTTAGCAATACGAGCAATAATAAATTTTATCTCATCAGTTTTTCCTTATTATTTATCAATTAATCATCCGCAATGTAATGTATTTTTCGACAGGCTATACCTATTTTTGATCAATTAATGTATAAAAATAACTTGAAATTATTTATTTTTCACTTTTTAATGGTCTATCATTAGTTATTTCATAGAATAACTAGTTATTCCATAGATTAACTAGGTAAAGTATGAAATTTTTCATCTGTTATATACTTTAACTGACTTGCATAGTTATTTCATGAAATGCCTAATTATTCTATGAAATAACTGAATTATACACAAACACTTTAACGGTAATATGTACTATATATATATATATTATATTTTGTTAAAACTATTATATGATATATTATCAGTATAATAATATTTTTTATTTATATTATTTATATTATATATATATATGAGTTAATTGAAAGGAATGGACAAATCGATTTTTTTATCTTCTACATACGGATTTTGTGACCTTTAACACACTTGCGTGTGACTATAATAAACCTTTAAATGGATATATTCCATGACGAAAAACATCCTAATGATCTGTAAAAGGTAATGATTCGATTTAGTGGCGTAGTTTTTTTTGTTTTTTACGATTTCCTCTGTGTTTTTCTTATGTTTTTCCCTTAGGATTTAGGGTGTCCCTAGTGATTGGTTTAGTAATTCACGTAATTGTTTGTATTACGATTAACGAAGATTATTATTCTTTCTAATATCGTCCGCTTTATTGCAAATGCAATGTACTGTGACTCACACAACGATCCAATACGGTCAAATACGACTTTTATGAAAGCAAAACCAACCAATCAGTGTGAAGTAGTGAATAATTACTGCAGAGAAGCCTATTATTAACTCGTTCGGAAATAGGTTTTCTGGTAATGCTTAAGTTAATACGCATGAAAGTTAAGAAAAAAAGGAACACAATTAAGCTATAATTTCTAAGAATGATTGTTTTTTAAAAATATAAGATAATAATAGTTGATGTCTAAAAATATTTGACCGTTTTTAAGAAAAAAGAAATGGAAGAATATCTTAAGACATTTGATGAAACCAACTAAGATTGAATTACGAAAGCCGTTTAACAATAATTAAAATGCTTAATAAAATATTCTTTTCCATATCGAGAGAGAAAATTTCTTGACTACATAATTTGTTTCGTGTTGGAAAAAAAAAAAAAAAAAAAAAAAATCCACGATAAGTCGAAAAATAAACTTCTAATTTAAGAATCAGAATTTTATGCCAATAGACAGACATCTTATAAAACAAATTATAAATAATATTAAAAATAACAATATTTAACAAATATTAAAAATTAACAAAAATTATGTAGTATTATTCAATATAACGGATACATTTTCTGTTACTGTGTATTTCTGTGGATTAGCCAATAATTTTTAGACTTTTTTCAAAGTTAAAATAAGGGTATCGGGGCTTATATACGAAACTGCCTATTTCTAAAAGCGTTGTTTAGGAAAGATGTGTATTTTTTTCACGTTTTCCTTTAGCCATGAATAAACGATTTTAATCTTTTTATTTTTTGGTTGGTTGAAATGGAATGTTTTTCTTATAAAATAAAGGAAGCCAAATAAATCCTTCAAAGTTAGTGTAAGAGAGAATCCCAGTTCGTAAAATATACATCCACTCATTGGGATGTCTGGATGCATGTGCTCAAACGGCGAGTTTTTCCTTCAGGGTTGGAAACATTACACGAAGACCACGTACTGCCTTTTTTAATTTTGGCGTTTCCCACTAATTTAAAATGTTTTTTTTTTCATTCACTCTCGAATTTGCTTCTCATTTACAAAGAGCCGAGCAGCCACACTGCTATTAAAAGTTTCAGCAAACTCGATCACCTATAGTTAGTGTGGTATAAAAAATTACTTTTATGGAAGGGTTTTATGTACACTACTCCTGTCGTGTACCAAATACGAATTTCTGTTCTCTCTTATTTTCCAAACAAAAAATTGTCACAGAAACTAAAGGCCTCATCTCACGAATACGTATTTGGAGCAATTTTCCTTCCAGGCAATCCTTTCGAGCTATTTCCCCCCAGTTGCCATTGCAATGACTTTGAACTACTTTTTCCTAGTGAGCTGAAACAGTTGCTCGAAATCCCAGGCAGTCTTCTTCGTAGCTACCGCCGCATCAGCCGTATCGTTGATACGAGGCTCTCAAGCTACAGGGACTTCCAACATGTGTAACTATAGTACCACTAACAGGGTTTTATTTTTTAAAAAAGGGCTGCGAAGGAGTTTTGATACGGGGCCCACTCAGAACTAGCTACGCCAGTGTTCGTCTCCCTACGTCATAAGTAAGATGCAGTCTCGGCTTCGTCAAACACATCAGAAAAGGCGCATAATATTTTAATGGTGTATACTATTTTAAGGTATCCGACTACGTTCGGAGACCTATTTTTTAAATTTTCTAAAAATCACTAAAATTTTTACATTTTTAATTTTATTTTTATGCACTATAATAAAAAGTAAGTTATGAATAATATACATGCATAACAAATTACAAAAGTTTAAAATTTTAAGGAAATTTTAATTAAATTTTGAAATTTTTTCAAAGGCTCTATTTTTAAAAATAATTATATTTTACAAAAAAAATTGCTGCAGCACATCTTTCAAACACATTTCTAGAGGTTGTATTACAAGTTTTAAATTATTTTTTTAAAATCAAAAGTTATAGCTATATAATCGAAGCTACAACCTATGAATTTCATTCAAATTTTCGATACTTTTATAAGGAAATCCAACTATAAAATCACTAAAAATTGTTCAATTTCTTAGCTGGTAGTCCAACCTTTAGATAATACTATCAATAACATTTGTGTAAAATTTCATACAAATATCTCTATTGGTTCTTTAGATATCACATTTGAAATACCAAGAAATTTACAAAAAAATAGTTTTGAGAAAAATGTATTTAAACTTTATAAAGGCAATTTCAAAACAAAATATCACAAGTATATTACTAAAACTCTAATGATTTATATTTAACACCTCCACTACTTGGTATTTTGTTAAATTTTCTCTTTCTCTGGGCCCTATACTTTTTTTCTGGCTGATTTCAAAAATGGCAAAGAATGTTGTTTCGAGTCACTGCGCGAATGATGTCAAGAAATCTGTCGTCACGCAGTGTACAATAACTTGCATTTATGCCAAAAGCTTTCAAACTACCTAACAAACAAATAAAAGCTTTGTTAAAAATAAAGACGGCAATATGGGTATCCAAAAAAAATGTTTTCAGCTCAATAAAAGTTTCTTTCGGAACAATTTGCCACAAAAAGGCGTTAAATAATTTTTTTGCATTTGTGTCAAACCGTGGAGACAATTTTATAATAACTGCTTTTCACACAACTTCGTATATACACAGGTTTAACAATATTTAAAAGTTTCATGGAAAGGCTTACACTTTTATCTATATATATTTTTTCCGGTGGCTATTATTCGTTGATACTCACACCAGCTCTCAGCTCCAGTTGGGCACGGTGCATACATAGATATCTCTCTGCTGGAGCAACATAGAAAAAATGCCGCACTTAGCAGAGCTTTGACGTGATTGGTGTTACTGCCATAATAGTTTTGAATTTTATTAATCATAACACTGGTAAGTATTTCTTTCCCACCGAGGTTTTTCTGGCTTTTTTTTAAGTTTTCTTTACCTACTACTCACTCTTTCTTAGAAGTATCTTATGCACTCATTAGATGACACTGTTGACATCATACAGATCTTTAACTGAAAGGTATCCTTGGGAATCACCATCACACACACACCATGGAAATCAATATATTTTTAAGATCTCGTGGTATAAAAACATACAAAGATTTTGCACGCACCAACAGATTCCATGATTGAAGTAAATACAGATGAATGCAGGAACACGCATGTACGACTAGACTTTTAGAATTCTACAAAACTTTGACATCATTTCCTAATCTGGAAGTTTCCCAGTGGCGATGGATAAAGTTGCTATAGAAACATTTAGGGAGGAATGGCCACGTCTCTGTCGTCAACAGATATTCCACATTCTCCAACTGACGTGTTGGAACATTTTGTAATGCTTTTTACTACCAAAGCAGCATCATTCATGGGATCTTTAGCCGTGGATGTAGTAGCAGCCAAGACATTTCTTTCACAAAGTCTATATACTCTTTTTGCCATGCAGGGCATATTCAACTTACACATAGCTTTTCCACAGACAAATGTCATCTTCCAATAACTCACATTCCACAAATAAGTTGCAAATTAATGGTACTTTAGTTTTTAAGCTTTTCAGTAGCTGAAAAATTTACAAGAGCATTTGGAGCATTTTAAAGTCACATTAGAAGTCAGTCGAAACAAGTAATCTTCATGCAGGTACAGATTCTTCTCAAAACAATTGAAGAAACACAAATCGGGAAAAACACACTTCCCAAAATATTTAAATAAAATTTTCCATTACCTCTTAATGTTCCAAAATACTTCTGTCAATCCAGTTTTTGTTCATTACAAGTTTGAATGTTTTCTAAAATTCCACTGTTACCAGAACTGTTGCATTTTCAAGAAGTTAATTTTATAGTTTTGTGAACCGTTATAAGTTGGTTTTTTAAAAGCAGAATATATCCAGAAACAATTAACGATCAAAAATTGTACAATTAAATCGAAAAAAATTAAGTTTTTAGAAGAAATTTAGGATCAAAATTAGTAAGACGCAAATCAAAACAAAAACATGTGAGGTCAGAAGGAACAGATGTTGCCAATAACAAAAGTCGAATTAAAAGATCGAAATTGTTGCCCTTCAATTAAATAGTTGAAAGAAAAATTGTCAAAAATAGTTTTTAAAATTATAATGGGTTGAAACTGCAAAAATTATCCGTAGAAAACATGTCAAACAGACAACTTCCGGTTTCAATTTCATCACTTCCAGTTTCGATTGACAACTGTACAAATATTTTAAACACCTGTAACTCTTTTTCTAATTATCGCACAGACAAAAAAAAAAAAAAAAAAAAAAGACAGATTTGGAAAGTTAATTGCTTGAATTTTAAAATGGTGAAATAAAAAGAAAATTTGATTTTTGACCAAAAATGACGTTTTTAACGTAGTCGGATACCTCAAGCAGAATGACGCTCCAATTCTGTTTATGACCATCAACAAAAGCGCAAGCGGATTAAAAGACGTAATATTGGATGTTATGTTTTCCAAAGTAGAAAAATGGCGAGCAATTTTTCAATGTAGATAGAGAGCGAATGACGTCAGAGCATGCCGTTTTGTTTAAAGCAACCATCACAGCTGATCGAAAATGGCTGTTCGAAAGAAACCTGATTTGTACCAGACATGCGATTGTGATAAGGCCTTAAGAATAGCACAGATTATATACAGGACAAAAAAAAATCAATGGAAAAATGTATTAGCTTCAGACACGGTTATCAGAAATAAAACTATCATCATTCACGTCTGGCGTTATGCTTTACTTCAGTTTGATTGAAAAATATTATACCTGTTTCATAACACTTTCCCCCTCATGGCAAAATGTTTGAAAATAACAGGATTTTTCTTTCAATTCGTTATACATACGGGTTTGGAATTTGGAGTAAATTAAAAATAAAAAATAAAAAGACGCCCTTTTGGCTTAAAGAAACAGATCGGCTTACATTTGAAAATATACAGCAATTCATTTCCAACTATCCTCGAAAAAAATATCTTTTATAAATAGATTAATAAATACATATTTTTTTATAATTAAGTATATATTACTCAAGTTATGCTCAAATAACATACAGGTTTATGTAAGATACGCACTATTTCAAATGTGTTTAAATTCGTATTCGAAAAAAATGCTCGTGTTCATGAGCTTATTTAATATTATTAAAAGTCGTTATTAAGTCTGGTGTTTCGTTAAAAAATTCTTTTTTTTCTCCAGTTTAATTCCTCTGTTCATTTCTCCCTCCCCCCCCTCGAATAATATGGATTAATTTTATATATTTCAATTCCTACTATTAGTTTACACTCTCCTAAATATATATTTTATAAATAATACACATACATATATATATATCTTGTTCAAATTTTTATTCATCCATTGAAGTAGTTCAAATACATTTTTTTAAACTTGTAGTGGATGAAACTTGATGTTAATACAGTTTCTTCAAATACTAATTCATTAATTAAATTTTATTTTTTAATTTCAAGTTTATTCACATTGCTTCTAACGAAGTTGCAACTAGATGCTACAAATGGTACCAGTAGATTTTTCTTACGAATTTTTTCTTTGCTTGAAATATTGGCTAAACTTGTAATGGATGACACTTGATGTTTATACAGTTTTTTTTCAAATATTAATTAATTAATTAAGTTGAATTAAGTAAAATATTTTTTTGTTGACCTAAGTTGGAACTGACTTTAATTTTTTAAAAATATTTTACTTGCTTATATTCTCAGAATACTATACAATATCGAAGTAACAAGAAGCAGTTATTAAAAATAAGATTACGAGGTTCATTTTCTTTTTTATTAAATATCTTTATTTGATGGTTGCGTTTAAAATCATTTGAATGAGATTGAATATATTACATGTACTTCTTATATTAAAATTTTTTTTCTCCAATTTATTTCTTAAAAACACGTTTTTCCCATTAGTTAATTGGGGGAAACTTCGTCGTCGAGTTAAAAAAAACAAAAATAAATTAAAGAATTATTTATATTATTATTACACTGTCTTATATAATTCTTTAAAAAATATTACTAAAGAATTATTGAAACATATAAAATAATAATTTTTATGTTTCGATGTATAATTTTTTTTGTACAATGGCATATTGTTTTATTGTTAAATCCATTTAAAAATCCATATTAATCCATATTAAAAAACTAATCCTGAAATGACTTTTAAAGTATTTGGCAATTAAAATGGCATTAAAACCAGTTTTATTGAAGTAAAATTGATTACAGCATTTCTGATGTCCAATACCCTACTGGACGAAGGTCCCCTGCTTTTCTTGACGAGTAAGTTGTTTATTAAAGTCACACACTAGAGCAGTGGTCCCCAAGCCCTGGGTCATGCACTGGTACCGGTCCGTGGATCAAATGGTACTGTGCCGCCCGAGGAATATTAAAATATTTCTATTTTATTTACTGTGGTGTATTTCTTGGTTTTGTACGACTTTCTGTAGATATAAACCATCAAAATGATCCCCTTCAGGGACGTCTTAAGACTCTTTGAGGCCCTGAGCCCCTATTCAAAATGAAGTCTCCACTAAGGTTTTTAAAAGTAGGCAGTAGCATGCCTTGTCAAATAATCGTTTAAACAGTAATTTGAAACAAATACATGTTCAAGACTACAATTTCAAATAACCTAGGCACAAACTTGCTCGACTGATGGCCGCATTTCGACTAAGTGAGTTGAATAATTGTTTTTGGTCATAGGCCTAGGACTAGAAATAGACAGAGGTCATCACATAATAATTACCACTTTTGTCAGTTGCCATGCAGTTTGAAATTCCTTGTTTTTCGGAGAATACGTACGAGAATAACATATGACCATTAAAATTATCAAGATCATGATTAAAACAGAATTGAGAACGGAATAAGGCCATCAGCGAGGGTGAGGCTCTGGGCTCGGACCCAGTTGGCCCATGCCTTTAGACGTCCCTGATCCCCTCAGTGAACCGTGGTAAAATTACTATACGTTGACCTGTCCACGGCCTATGAAATGGTTGGGGAAAACTGTTCTAGAGCAACCCGTGGGTTATTGGTCTCGTACTTTTCAGTTTCGGTCAAGTGATGAGGAGGACATCTGGATTTTAGCATTTTACACTTCTAACTTCCTCACCACGCCAGCGTGAGGACGTTGAACCTTGACAGATTTAATGTGCATCAAACCCTCCCGGTGGGTCTTCAGTGGCATCAGGATTTGAACCCGCGACTGGACACCAGCCACTAGTTTGTGACCATGATCACTAGGCTACTCCTGCCTTACTGTACTGGACACGACGATATTACTTATTTCAAAAACACTAACAAAATGCAACTGTGATGTCACAAGATTTATAAAATTTTTTAAAGAGACTAATATTTTTAAATGTCTCTTTATTCCCCATTTTCATTTATTTATTTATTATTACTTTTTTTTACTGGAAAAAAATTCCTGTTGGCCAGATTAGTTTCTTTTAGCTTATCTTAAAAAAAAAATGAATATAAATATTATACACAAGTTGATATACTTCTTATCATTCTATGTTAGAATGACTATAATATAAATGCAGAAACCGTAAAATATACTCTATGAAATTCGAAATAAGTTTTCAGTAGTGTTTTTACTCTTTATTTAAATTAAGTAACTATTCCTTTGATCACTTGGCATGATACTCGTATTAATGTATATAAATGAACTGAATATTACTATGTGTACCTCAAAAAATATTTTTATCAACGTGTTTTTCACGAAATGAAATATTGCCAGATTCGAGTACAATACTTTTCTAAATAATAAAATACTTGGCTCCCTTTTCTGTCAGCTTGAAAACTTTGTGAATCTAAGAATCAATTTCGCAAATTTTTTGGGGTAAAGAATATGCATCTCCCCTCGAAGAGCAATAAAATTGGAATGGAGTTTTGGAACATTTTCTCTCCCACAATGAAAGACGTTCCTTCGCCACAATGGTTTGTATGTTTTGTCCAGTTGACACGCTTTTCTTCTTATTGCATTCTGAATGGGACAGCATCGATGGAGACTTTCTTAGTTCCTCCTCGGATGTTTGTAAGGGGAAAAAATAACAACACAATCTATCATTCAAGTTGTCTTCGGAGGCGCCAGCAGATTTAAACATAAAGAATCGATATGCATGGTATCCTGCGGTAGGAAAAAAATAGGAGGAAAATAAACAGTATTTGACCAACTTGGAAGATTTCAGAAACGTGTGATCGAGAACGATCCAAACCAGCAGTATTCCTAAAAGTTATTAAAAAAGTTGGTTTCTAGCAATATATATATATATTGTAAGTTAGCCAAAATGAAATGCAAAATCATTAATCTTTCGTAATTCCTTAAGGGGTACAATTTTCATGACAAAAGCTGCATTTGTCTTGAAAGTTTTTATTTTTTGCTTTATTTATCACAATGTTTAAATGGTGCGCTTCTTTGTTTACGGCCATGTTTTTCTTATTAGAAGTCATTTTATAGTTCTTTGGCGCCACTAGACACTTGCAATATTTGATTTTAAACACACAACTATCTAATAATTAAAAAGAACGTAAAGAAGTAAAAAGTATCCAACATGAAACTATTGCCAAAACTAAAAGTAAAACATGAACGAATAAGGACAATTTGTAAAATTGATAAAAAAAAAAAGCTTAAGTACTGATAGTCGTAAGTATACGACTTGTAACAACGAAAGAGACAATATTGCTAAAAAAAAATAATAAAAGATATTCCTAAAATAAATTTAAAAGGAAACAGTGAAAAATAAAATAAAATAGAAAAAAAGAGAGGGATAGATAAATAAATAAATAAAAACAATAGGGGAAAAATTGAATTAAAATTATAAGGAAGGAATTAAAAATATGTACAATATGGAGAAATAGATTTCACGCGGAATGAACAATTTGAAAATAAATATAGTTATTTTTAAATAATTAATATTGAAAAACTGCCCTCTCCGCTTTGCTACTCAAAATATACAGGGTGTGATTCGCTGTCAGACCCACAAACTTACAGGGTGTGAAGGAGGTATATGTGAAGGATTCAGTATCACATAGGAATGCAGGCCGCACAGGTCTTGCGGGCTGCCTCGCTTGGAATCACTTTCTCCGACCCCCACGCCGGGGGCCCCATGATTTGTATTTTTGTTTCTCCATCATGAATTGAACTTTTTCGCCCATTCTACTGAGTAAAAGCGCCGCGCGCTGTCACCCGCGTCGTATTCTAATTTTCTACTACTACTAGGAATTCAGGATCGCGCAAATGCCATAGTTGCGAATGATGATGCATAGAAGCAGAGAAAAAGAACAGAAACAACAACACATTAAAGAGACAGAAAACATTTTATTGGAAGAGGTTATACTATAACAGGCATTGACGTAACGTACACCTCTGCATCGTGGGAGGGGGGGGGGGAAGCACAGGATTCTTAAAGCCCAAAGCCTGACTGACGCCAAGTACGTAACCCTTTGTAAGATCCGACTTGGGGTTCAAAACTTGACTGCAGGGGGGTCCTAATATTCTCCGTTACCTACTGACTACAGGTGTTCTAAATTACGACCAGTAGTCGTCTGGCAAGCCTGACAGTGGTGCTAAAAGGACTCCATACGTCTTGGAAGATTCCTCCCGGTAGACTTACGGTAGATGGCGCTGAACAGAAGTTTTCGGGAAAACAGATCCTTCTCTGGAAGTCTTCATTTGCGATCCGTTTCCCGAGGTAGTAGGATGAACTCGTATTCAAACGAAGAACTGGCCAACATGCTGATCGCGTATGGCACTGCGGATTGTAATGGGCACGCCTCACGTTTCTGGATACCTGGAACGTTACCCGAACAGGCGTGTTCCCCATCACATGACCTTTGCAATTGTAAACGGAAGGTGACGAGAGTCTAGTTCTCTAGTCTCGTGAAGAGTGTTGGTATACAAGACACCCGTTTCTTCAGTTGAAGATCTCATCGCTCGAATATCTGTAGCTGCCTGGAGGATACGTGGCATACCAGGAGTTTTCGAGAACGTAAGGAATTCCAGACGACTTTTGATCGTAATTTCGAATATCTGTTGCAGGATAACCTTTCAATAAAAGGTTTTCTGTCCCATTAATGTGTTGTTGTTTTTATTCCTTTTCTCTGCCTCCATAGCTTGCAACTACGGTGTTTACGACCCTACAATTTTAAGTGACTTCGAGTCGTTTCCATACCCCTTACACACCCTGCTAATCGGTCGGTCTGTTAGCGTATCCTCTGTATATTACAAAACATTATTATTAATTTAATAAGTTATCTAAGGTTATTGTTTAGTAAACTATAGTCGTTATACCCGCGTAATTCATTGGGGATTACAAGATAATATGTGACTCTACATATTTTTAAAGTTATTTATATATTGGTCTTAGTATTTAACTTTCTATTGTATTAACCCCTTAAGTGCCACCAGCGTGTATATACGTCCTGCTGAGCTGGTGCGTTTAGTGCCCAGGACGTGTATACTCGTCCATCCAAGGGATAACTTTTTGTATTGTGTTGCTTTGTTTAAAACTAGCGCCACGGCTTTGGAATATAATAAAATGACACTAATAGTGCTTCTAAAGAATTTACTTATTTTGGGGAAGAGGTGGGGAAGAAATTTGAAAGAGTATATTGCAGGAACGATGAAATTCATAGCTCGGAGAGATTTCTTTTTTCGTTTGAGTGTGTTCTTTTCTATTTTTCTGCCATTCACGCTTACCATGTGTAATAGCAGCTTTTTAATTTCTTGTATGAATATATTGAATGTGATGCTGGTTTATGTGTTCAACCATGTTTCAGGATATATCACAGAAGAGATCAGTTATAATTTATTTTTTAGTATATTGCAACTCTAGAGATTAAATTTTTATTTTCATTTCATTATTTTAGCCTTTTTGTTTCTTTCTTTTTCAAAGTAAAAGTAAGCAATTTTTAGTTCAGAAAATGCGCTTTTTCTCCCCCCCCCCCACCAATAAACCGCGAAGCAAAGCGCGTGTGTGAAAAAAACGGTGGCACTGGGGAGGGGGGGGGAGGTTAATTTCTTAATTTTTCCTTGGCAGCCAAGAGTTTAAAAACACTTTCACAGCCCTCTCGTTTTGATTTAAAAAGAATGACTTGAATTTCTAAGTCACAATATATTTATCTATAAAGTCTGTTCAAAAAGTATCCGACCTTTGGCCAGAAAATATATTTTACTTTGCGGGATTAGGATCCAAATTAAATTTAAAGTAAGTCTGATAATATCTGGAAGTCCCAAGAAGCCACTTTCAATGTTGATAGTGTCCAGTAGGTCCTGTGAAACTGTAAGACGAAGTTTTCTTGTATCACCGAAAAAGGCTTCGGAATAAATTTCGCAGTCACTCTGTTTATGATCGCCCAAAATTGCATGTGGAGAACCTGTACTGATCTCAACTTATTCAGCAGTCGTACGGTCTTCCATTATCAGATTTTCCACCTTTCCAGCAACAGCTGCATTTCGGGCGGTTTGTGGCTTACCTGAACGATGGTCAATACCTACCGACTTGCTGCCGTTTATCAATCGATTAAACCCCTCCTTAATTAGTGTGACTCCCATAGCATCGTCTTCAAACACTTGCTGAATCTTACGAATTGTTTCACTGAGAAAATCACCGAGCTTTTGGTAAGAAATTTGATGCAGTATTTCTGCTCAGAATTCGCTCAGTCATCTCTAGAGAAATAAAAATGTGATGAACACGTATAACAGCATATCACTTGACTGCCTGCAGGAATCGAGTGGTACACTGGAACGAAAGGGGAAAAAAATAAGAATGTGCATTAGGCTGTCAACTCCTATTGTGCACAATGGTGCAGTTTTAGAATATCTACTGTGCGCAGGAACATTCAAGGACGGATACTTTTTGAAGAGGCCTTGGACAACGCCCCGTATTCCCACCCCTTTGGAGTCTATTTCTGCAAAACCCGTTCTTAGCGAATTTCTACACAACAAAGGAAACATGCTTACCAAATTTCGAGTTTGTACATCTAATACTTCAAAAACTGGAATTTTTTTTATCTACAGCCCCCTCCCCCCTACTACGTTCCCCTTAGATGTCGATTTCCGCAAAACCTGAATAAATATTGTCAAATCAAAAGATGTCTCCAAATGTAGTAATCGTTTACCAAAAAGAGGCGTGAATGGTTTTCTACTATTGGCTGCTTATCACGGCATTTGGCCGGCTTCACACATAACACACAAACCCTTCCTTAAGCAAGGTGGTTTTATAAAAAAAATCACTAAAAATAAATGAAATTTTTTTTGATGAAAAAATGCTTATGCGGCTCTTTTAAAACATCAATTAAGCTGCCGAGAAAATTTTGGGACGATACAATCAACGTGGTATGGATTTGTGCAAGGTGCAAACAAATATACAAACATTCAAATTTATGTATAAAATATTACTAGGTAAGTCCAAACGTCCTCCCCTTTTTTTGTAACGATGAAGGAGTTCATGTGTTAGGTAGAAGATGAATCTCCTATCGGCAAAAATTCTCAGATTCGAGGCGAAAAAAATCTTGGATGACATCATCAAGATCACCAAATTTTCGACTAAACGAGTTGGTCAGTGCACGAAGTAGGCGATAGTCAGTAAGGGTTAGGATTTGCAGCCTCGGGATCTCGATGTTTTTTCCAATCCCGAAATCCCGTGATTAAAATAATTTAATTTTTGTCTAAATTATATTTAAAAATTTTTTTCTCATAAAAATTTTCAAAAAATTTAATTTTTTGAAAATTTATACTTTGTTTATGAAATATGAACGTTGAATATTTAGTGCAATTTTTAGTGCTATAGGGGTAAAAAAATGTATGCAGCTCTCATTTCTCGTATGGGAGAACGTCACCCAGATCTATCTAAGTGGTTCACTGATATACTTACACAATAATATAAGCAACATCTCGTGAATAGATTTTGTCACAGTTCCTTCTTCACTTAAATGCCGTTAATTAATAGCAGACCAGCTTGAAAGACTTGAGACACTTCAAATAGCACTGCATTACTATTAGCTCATGCAACTGATCTTCAATTTCAAATAAAGTAACACTTAAAATTGATGCACATTCTGATTCAATAACTGGATCAATTCATGTACAAAAACCAAAATGTAGCAAAAGAACTAAATAAAGTTATCAAAGAGGTATACGCACCAAAGCAATGTATTAGATTTGAGACACTGTCATCAAAAATTCAAAAAAAGAAATGTCTCTTTTTTGAAAATGAGAATCCGAACGTGCATTTTCTTCGGCAGGACAATTTGTGACAACAATAAGAAACCGTCTCAACAATGAAACGCTAGACGAGCTGTGTTTTTTAAAAGCTTATTTACAGAAACACGAGTAATGAAGAATGTTTTTTCCAAATTCAGTTATGTACTAGTTTTATTTGTTCTTTTATGATTGATTAATTTTTTTGTTTGTTTCAATACATTTAATATTAAACCACTTTTTAATTATATTTTCGGTTTTATTATGCAATTTCAATTATGCTAATATGGAAGCCTTTTTAGTAAATAGTCCAATCCTAATCCTGGGATCAATCCCAGGATTTGGATAATATAATCACGAAATCCCGGGATTGCAAACCCTAGAAGGGGTTTAGTCAGAAGAATAGGTAAGGTAGGGTAAAATCTCCCAACCAAATCCCATGACAAGTGATGGTAGCAGACAGAAATTATACATCGATCCATTGAACGACGTTGAATCTCTTCTCGACCAATGTAGATCAGGGTCGATCAGACTGAAGGCAACATTAATGGTTTAGTTATGATGCAGGACTTCCCAGTGAATTATTCCTTGCATATCTCGCAGGAACATTTTAAGAATTCTTGAAGCCCTGGGACCCATGCAAAAGTAGGTTCTAAACCCCTACACAAATGTTGGCCCCACCTATTATCCTTAAGAGTAGACAATATATCAAAAACTCTTATAAACAATAGCCCGAAGCATATAAATGTGCATGATTTATAATCGCACAAAACGGCTGAATCGATTGTCGCCATTTGATTGAATGAGTAATGAGCAATGATGGTGTATGATGATAGGCCTAGGCCTACACATGGACGACGGTCATCACATGTTGCCAATTGACATATCATCCAAAATACCCAGTTTTTCGGAGAATACAACCGGAAATAACATTTTACCGTTGAAACTATTTGAATTGTGCATTTATTAAGGGTGAGTCAAAAACGAAATCAGGTTCCTATTGTGACAGAGGCCCTGGGCCCGGGCCCATTTGGTCCATGCATTAAGACGTCCCTGATATCTTGTCTCACACTCAAAAAACTTTCTTGGTATCAACTTTTGATTTCGATGTCGATGCGGGTGGCTCAAGAAGCCGATACACATTCTATTCACCCTTTTCTGTTCCAAGAAAAAGTCCTTTCCAAGTTCCAAGGCTCTTTTTTTGTTCCAAGAAAGGAGCAAGGAAACACGTGTAGTTATTCACCAATCTGCAGTAAGTTGATATTGAACGTTCCGTCGCAATTTTATGTTGGTGCCAAAAGCCCCTTCAATCATCTTTCAATTGTTGTTCGGTGAATGTTGGAAGTTTCAGATAATTCTGTCGCGATTGTATTTAGATTGCTTCGACGAATAGCCTACTTACCAAACAGCTTAAAAATTGGGTATTTGGGGAGGAATATATATATACTCGAGATTTTACTCTCAGTCAGTCCTTACTCATTAAAAATGCTTCCATTATGAAAACATGTTAAATATTTATTTTCGTGATATTTTATTTTATTTATTTTTCCAACGCCTGTGCTTGGCCTCTCGACCAATTGAAGCCGAGCCTCCTAGTACCGACTGACGAAGTCGTCAGTCTGGTATTCATCGATTCTAGTGTATTGGAATAGGTGGTCGCCAACCATCCTGGCATGGCCGCAGAGCGGACAGGTCTCGTTAGCAGCCAGACCATGCCAATGGAGGTATACGCCCAAAAAATCATGTCTAGTGGTTAGGCGAAAGAGAGCAACAGTCTCGGCTCTCTCCTGATGCCTTGGGATTAGACCCACAGTGTGGCCAGAGTTTCCATGGCTTTCCAAAACTCTTAATTTTTTGGGTCATGGCAGTACTTTTGTCAGTGCGTATGTTTTCTTGATACAGTTGCTATATTGTTTGAACGTGTGCTTTCTTGTTTTATACTGTATCATTGTGAATACGAAGCAGTGGCGTAAGCATACGCAGAAAAGGAGGTCCCCCCCCCACAATTGTAAAATTAGTTTTAAACGAGAGATGTTTCCCTCCTAATGTTGCCGATAAAACATGCTGTGGTTATAATGTCGAAGAGTAAAAAATAGTTCTTAATCAAGCGCTAACTTTTTAAATACATCAATTTCATATATATAATGGTTTAACCAGGCTTTTTGCTATTCGGAATTTCCCATTTATTTTGGATAATCGAGGGTACTGTAATATAAACAGAAAAAGAGAAAATAAATACAAGTTAGAATTCAAAATATTTGAGATGTCTAAGGAGTAATATTTATGTATTAAGACTTCATATATAATTTAAATTCAAATTAGAATTATCTCCAACAAAATTCTGTCAAATATGAGTAATATCTTCTGCATGTTCTCAGGACTAAGATACAGATATCTCATATTTTTTTTCAATCTCTTCTTTCATCTGAATTTTTTATGTAGAAAACTAGAGGATGTGGTCAACCTTAGCTATAATTCTTAATATTTTTTTGTATAAGTTAACTTTTTCAGGAACTAACTTTAGGTTTTTTGAAAGAACGAGAAATGAACAAAATAAAATATTAAGGTATCCGTCTGGTTGCGGCAACTTTTTTTTTTAAAAAAAACGGAAACATGTGGATTTTTTTGTTGTTTTTAGATTTTTTAGTACGTTTTAAGAAAATATGCTAAAATTAAGAAGAGAAAAATATTATTATAACTAAAATGGGAAAAAATTGATAAAAATTAACAAAAAATAATATAAACGCGGCCCATTCTGTACCAAAGGTTTATGAACAAATTTTCAATTCTGATATGTTGCTATGTTATTCATTGTCAAAATGTCTTTCAGGATAAGAGATATTTTCATTTTTAAAAAAACTAGAGCACTTTATCTTAGTTATTATATGAAATTGCTTAAAAAAACATGATTATATTCACATAAGAGGAGATGTAAATTTTGTAATAAAACAGTGATTGATAAATCTGAAGGTTAAAACACTTCTACTATTATACAGAACATACACAAAAAATTACACACAGTTAATTAAGTTCAAAACTTTTTTAGCAATCGCTGGCCCCGTTTGATTATTTTCAAAAAATCACATTTCGAGTAAAACGCGTTTTAAAGTATGACATATCTTGTTTAAAGTAATGGCATCTGCTTTTACTATAACACTTGTTGTTTTTGTTCTAGTGAACGCAAAAAAACTACAATTTTATAAAGTTTGGAATTTTATAAAGTTATTTTAAAAACTTGGAATTTTTATAAAGCTAATACGATGGCAAAAAAAAATAAAAACATAAAAAATTGTTAATTTTTGGCAAAATTCACAATTTTAGGGTAGTCGAATACCTTAAAGGAGGTAATAAAAATTATCGTTAATGTATAGTTCGTTCTATATCACAAAGAACACCTCAGATTCTATGAAGAAATAACAGATTTTAAAATATATAAGTAGAAGTACTAAAATGACCGAATTTCGAATATTTATGTCTGCACACGTAACATGATAATGAATAACGATAATAGGTTTACATGAATTAAAATTTAATAAATGAATTTATAGCTTACCTGTGTGCAAACGTGTGTGGTTTCTCAGCGTGGATGATTGACTAAACCTTCTGAAGCACACATTGCATTTGAAAGGCTTCTGTTGCGTGTGAGTCCGCATGTGGGACCGGAGATTGCTTCTAGAGTTGAATCCCTTGTGGCAAATGACACAGTTCAGTTTCTTCTTTTCATCTCCGAAGCACCTACGAAAGGTAAATTCTCCGATGATTTCAATTCAATTTTGTTTTAAGAACGAGTTTGTTTCTTTTTTTAAAATATACAATATAAAACAAATTTATGGAAGAAGGATGTTAGTAATTTCGTTTCAATAGAAGACAAAAGACGAAACACATTCTACATTAGGAACAATAAAAAGATTCAGATAGAAATGTGTAACGTAATATATGATATGCTTTCTCCACTGGACAGACGTTAGAATATATTAATATACATTTGGAGAATATTTCTATCTGGAAAGAGTTCTACGAGTTTGAGTCCCATACTTCAACAGTACACCAAAACAGTCTTAGCTTGAGATTTCTTGGAACCCTAAATGGAATGAGCCAATATTGAAGTATCAAAATGCTTATAAATTCAGGGGGAGAGGTATTTTTATGACATCTTGATTATATAATCCTATGTAAGAAATTATATATTTAGAAAATCCGTTACAAAACGTAGTATCGTTCTTGCTAATAAAAAGGATATTGATACTTTGGTATTATTACTAATGTCAGTGATTTTTATTGCCAAAGATTCTGCGAGTTATAGAAACCTATTTGGGTAAAGTCCTAATTTAGCCTCCTGAATTGTTTGAAGCCCAAACTTTTTGTCATCATCTACTGACTGCTGGGAAAAATTGTCCAAAGTGCGAAGAAAAGGGTAAAAAATCTAATCCAGCTAGAGTTGCTATTTGGCAGTGTATGCCAACTTAGTACTACTCCCCCTCCCAAATTGGCGTCAAACGTTTTTTGCCAAATCAGAGGGTTCAACTAGGATCAATCCACCTATTTGATATCCTAAGGACATTAAGCTAAGCATTTTTTGGCAAATAAAAATATGCTGACATTCTCGGAAGGTCGCCCGAGAGAGTGGTTTGAGGTTACTAAGTACTATGTTATTTCATACTTTAAGTGGTACTTAAAATCGTACGTACTTAAATGGTACATACATTAATGGCACGTAAAAATGCAACAAAAAATCACCAAAATTGCCAAATGCCAGTAATAAATTAATAGTGGTATAAGACTACTACACAATCCACGACTTTGAGTGCTTATGGCGCATGTGCGGAAGCGATATGTGTTTGGTGCTTAATTTGGCAAAATAAATAAAATAAAATAAATAAAAAACCTGTCTCCAACGATCTTTCGAAACGAAAAAGTACCTGTAAAATAAACAAGTAGTTTTTAAAAAGTTATCAGGTAAATTGACTGATTTTATATTGCATTCATTTTTTTGCCACATTTAATTTCACTTAAATATTAGAGTAAGGTAATTTTTGATACGCACATTTTCATTTTAAATCTTTACTTCGAACAACAATTCATTTTGGAAATTAATTTTACGATTACAATATATATAGTTAATACAACTAACTACGTGTGGATAAAATTAATTTAAAGAAGAGCGAGAGATAGAGAGAGAGAGGGAAGAGAAAGAAAGGCAGAGAGAGAGAGAGAGAGAGAGAGAAGAGATATTCTCTGATGCAATACCATCGATCAATTTATTGTAAGGAAAGAAGTATTAGGTGTTGAAAAAGGGCCAAAACATTGAAACTATTTCTTACATTTTCTAGGTGAATGTTGCCAAAACGGAAAAATAAAATAAAAGCTATGTACCAAATTGCATGTTTTCGTTTCTTTTAACTCACCCGAGACATTTACTTTGTTGTTAAATGATGTTTACTATGTTCTGTTTTGAAATTTGCATGATGAAAAATGCAGAAAATGTACTTTACATTACATTAGAATATTTTAGACCGATTTTCTTTATGATAATTGTTTGTGCTGATTTAAATTTATCATTATTAATGCATTTATTTTTTAAAATGAGTTTTTCTTGTAGTTTTGACATTACACATGACTTTCTAGCAGCCAGAATAACCTTCGGAAATTTTCTGATGAGAACTTTCGTTTGGGCATTCGTAAGTTTTTTTGTTGCTATTTATTAAATATATAATTTAAAAATTATTTAGTGTATCTAACTTTAGTTTTGAAATAAGAAGAGGTTCT
Source organism: Trichonephila clavata (assembly GCA_019973975.1). Taxonomy (NCBI): domain Eukaryota; kingdom Metazoa; phylum Arthropoda; class Arachnida; order Araneae; family Nephilidae; genus Trichonephila; species Trichonephila clavata. Next base: position 3,891 of record BMAO01030676.1, on the reverse strand, counting down.
ATCTTTGGGGTTTTAAGGGGAAGAAAAGTCTATATTTTTTTCCTGGGTCATAGAGATAGAAGTTTAAATATTATTTATTGTTACCAATGTTGCCTGTCTGACGATGTCAGATCAAGGCCCACGAAATTCATCATGGAAAAAGACTAGGTGTACGCTTGTCGTTAGGCGTAGCTTTGAGCACAATGCAGGTGACAGTACGTTTCCACTGGGTTCCACCCCAATTTTGAGGGAGAACACCCTAAAGAGTGGTAGGAGCCTCCCACTTATCTTCCCTTTCCACCAACCAAGGACTTGTGGCTCCACGGCTATTTAAAGTACCTCCATGCCGCAAAGTCACTATACATTTGCCAACATCAATGTCTTCTCAGGGATTCGAACCCAGGTCCTACGGCACAGCATTCAGCGTTGCTAACCACTATACCGGATGGGTGACATTTATCATTTATAACAGTAACAAATATTTTAACGAAAAGCTTAATTAATTTCTGCAAACAGTTTTGAAAAACAAGCATGAGAAGATATATCAAAATATTTGAAACAGTCATATAAATATAGATTTAAGTTAAACTGAATATAATGCAAAAATACTAACAAACTACTTACGATATAATTATAAAGATGTTTTTTACAATAATATATTTAGAACAGATATTTAATAATATTTATGTCAAATTTATATAAGATATATGTATACGGTATAATCTTATTTCGGAATATATATCGTCATACTGCATAAAAACCCAATATAGAAAAATGAACTATTGGAGTACTTGGGCAAAATTTTTTCCTTCATCACCGAAGGTGTATGCTGTAAACCAAGATTTTATCAAAATTCTGATACCTAAACGTGAGTGATTTCATTTTACCTGGATTTTCAATACTTTTCTTTTGCTCTTTTTGTGGTTCAAAACATGGAAGTCCAAAACATTGCTCGATGTGTAGTCCGTACCATACCAAAAGTTCTTCTCCGGCATGTATCTCCTATACAAAAAATAAACAAATTCATTTCTTAATATGTTGCAAAAATACGAAAACAAATTACGTTGTCACTCGGATTGACGATACTTTCGTATTATACCGTCGACCAATTTTGATAAATCAAAAGAGGTCTCTGAATGTCGTGATTTGCAGTAAATAGTGGAAAATCGTTCGCGTGTATGTTGAATCCAAATAATAATTATAATAATGATGATTAAAAGTCTTCACCAATTCAATAAACGTCAAGTTTTTGAATTGGCTTTGAACAACATTTCCCCAATGATCTGAAATAATTCCTCTAAATTCCAACCAATGGGGTTCTTCGGCTCCCTACGTCATAAAGAGGATCTCAGCCTCGGCTTTGTCAAAAGCATCAGATATGGCATATAATATTTTAATGGCATCTTGCGCACGCTTCCAAAAATACCAAGCGCTTTAGAGAAATCGCGTTGGCGGTTAAGATTGATAAAATCTATTGTTTTTGAATATTTTAATAATCACACAAGTGCTAAATTGAACTGTGTGTGAAAGAATCAGAAATAAATAAAAGTTGAATTACTACCCATCTAGAAGAGTCGAACCAGAGAAGTGATTTTTATTTATTTTTATCAAAATAATTATCAATGGCCAGTTAGACTTACTTAAAGTTTCATTAATTAGTTTTTTATGCATATTTATTGGGGAAATTATGTTCATTCTTTTTTTTTATCAAATTTAATGCCAAACGACCATTTTTTTTTAAAAAAAAAAGAAGAAAAATTCTACCACATAATTTAATTAGGTTGTACGTTCCTAAGTAAAAGATTTACGATACCAAACCCACAAAAATTACATTGATAACTGAAAATAGAAATGCTTTAAAAATACGTATAATCTTATGATAAACATACGAAATTATTAATGTTATCAAAATTGAAATTTTAGCAAAGCAACTATTTTGGTGGAAAAAGTAAATAATATTTCGAAGTTGAGCAATTTTTTTGTGCGGTACTTTCAGCATCTTTATCTTTTAAGCTATGAACTTGAAATGAAATATATATTCACATTCTTAAAAGATCTATTTAACCCGGGAGTAGTCACGCGGGGCGCAGAATCACCCCAGGCTCATAAAATCTTTAATTCTGGGAAATCTGTTTATTTGTTACCAATTATCTTGTCAGTATCCTCCTATATGGTAGTTTTCATGGGAACTAAAATGTATTTGTAACATATTTCCGTCTTTTTTGGAAATGGCAAACGTTTTTTTACTATCTTACTTGGGGTGACTGAGTTCCTCGCCTGACCCCTTTTGTCCCAAAATATTTTCTATGATCAGGCTACATTTCCTCCCTTTGAACGACCTAGTGGTCTTGATAGCTGTGTTGTATGACTCATTATGGCTTATAAATGTAAATGAACAGAATGTAAAAAAAGAAATGGGTATCACCACATGTCGATTTAAGCTAATTTTGGGCCCTGGGCGTAGAAGATCTACGCGCCTCCTTCGCATGGAGGATCGAAATTTATTACTAAAAAACTTGTTATGTCCAGATTATCCGGGCCCCTGGGCACCCGCCCCAAGCACCCAATGGATAATCCGGCACTGCATCCACATTCTCTATTGGATGAAATTGAAATTGATCAAGCAAGGAAAGAATTTTCTGAAATCATGTACATTAATCATGATAGCGAAAGTAAATTTCTGAAAAACGATGAACATGAAACGTTTGAGTCGAAAGGAAAATTTTCAAATGCATCCGAAACAGGATATCAATCATTGGCATGGCCAAGTAATTTTAGCGGCGTTTTAGTTTTCAAAAAAGTTTTCACACTTTTAGTTTAAAAAAAAAAAACTATTTTCACTTACACTATATATCTTATCACTTTATCACTTTAGTTTTCAAAAAAACTATTTTTTCTTCACACTATATATCTTATCCAGTTTACTGTTTTAAAAAAGAATTAAATTAAAAAAGTAAAACCAGAGCCTTTTATACTTGTTTTCTGAACTTTTTTTTGTGAAGATTTCCTCATTTTTGTGAAGATTTCCTCCAAAATGCAGGTAGATTTTTTAAAAAAACTTTTTGCAACAATAAATTTACTAGGCAAAATTTGAGAAATTTTTTTTATAAACTAACGAAATTCAGGAAAATTTGTAGGAAAATTCGGGAAAACTATGGGAAAATTTAAATATGATTCGGCTCATCTAGGGCACAAATGCGACCCAATGCCGAAAACCCGAGGTCAATGGGTTGCTTATTGGCTGAGAAAAAGGTACGACAAAATATGGAACGAAGACGAAGACGAAATTTGCGTCCTAATAGCGCTTTTGTTCCACTACGTGAAAAGCGCGCTAAAAACTCCACCAAGAAAGATATGAAGCCAAAAGTGTACCACAAGACGCACTGTGCGCTGTCAAAAAGACACAAGCAAGAAAAAGTTCAACATGCTATATGTCGATCATCAATGGACAGTAAAACTACAATAACTTGAACAAAATATGAGAGTTTTGTCTGCAAATATCATTCCTGTAATGTTAGTGAAAAGTGCCTGTGATTTGTGTCCTTTATTAAAGTAACGCACATATGAAACTTTTTAGTTTAGTTTTGATTGATTTTTTTCTCACAAATTATCAAAGAAAAAATTAAAAGTCCTTTAAAGTAGGTAACTAGACTTTCTATAATTTAAATTATTCACTGGAATTACAATTTTTATCGTGTACAATAAAAATATTTATAAAAGAAAGACTGGGAGATGATTCCATCACCCAGAGCGACCACTAACGTTAATATTGCTCGCGTGCCTTTTCCCTGGCTATAATAGATGTTTTGATATAAAATTATTGAATTACTACAGGTTAATTCTATTTTGTAAATTGTACAGTCATAATTTTATAAAGAAACTCCTGATAAATAAAAATTGCTTTCAAGATTT